>RJWT010012823.1:0-22177 GCA_004365215.1 Cuniculus paca
CTGGCAGCAGTTTTAGTTCTGGGCTTACCCTGCCCAACTCCAAAATGGCTCCTGGCCAATTGCTTTCTCCTGTGGGAGGACTGAGTCCTCTGCACTCACCACCTGCCAGTGCAGTCCTCTGAGCCTGCCACTCTTCCACCACTGAATCTCTTTGCAGAGACCTCTTGGGTCACCAGCAGCCACCATTACTGTGACCGTGTGTCCTCAGGTTCCAACAGCTCCTCTTGCACGGTGAGTCTGGCTCCAGGCTAAGGCGCCACCAGCTACCACCTTCTTCGTTTAAATTTTTCTTTTTACTCTCTCTGTGGGCTTCAATTTACAATTTAGATTCTTACTTAACGTTTGTCTTCCCCATGATGCTATATTCCAGCATCTAGACTGTGTCTCTCAGAGACTGTGTACTCTGCTGCTTACTGTTCTGCCATCTTCTTGGAAGTTGAAAATCTATATAACTTTTAATAATGTAATAGAAGCAGTACTCTTCTAACTCTTCAATAAAATTGAAAGAGTTGTAGTTCTCCAAAATATGGTAGAAGTATCAGTTGAATTCCAAAACCAGATAAAGACCTAACTACAAGGAAAGCTACAGGTCAGTGTCCTTAGTGAACTCAGATACAAAATCCCACAAGTTATCAGTGACTAGATGCAACACATCCTCAAAAAGATCATATGCCATGACCAAGTTTGTCTCATCCCAGAGATTCATGGATGTTTCATGTGAAAATAAGTGTAGTATATAAGAATCAAGGGGAAAACCACATAATCATATGAATAGATGTATAAAAGGTTTCTGAGAAAACTTAAAACCCCTTCATGAGAAGAAACCTGAAGAAAATTTGTACAGAAGGACCATCCCTGAAATGCAAAAAAGGTGTTACAAAAAAAAAATGGTTGACATCATATAAATGGGGAAAAAACTGAAAGCATTCACTCCAAAATCAGGAACAAGACAAGAATGCCCAGTATCACCACTTCTATTCAACATAGTACTTAAAATATTAGCCAGAGCATTTAGGCAGGTGAAGGAGATAAGAGAAATGTATGTAGGGAAGAAAGAACTAAAATTGTCATTATTTACAGATGACATGATTCTCTACACAAGAGGTGAAGAATTCCATCAGAAAACTCTTACAATTAATATCCAACTTCAGCAATGTAGGAAGATACAAAATCACACAAAAAGCAATAGCATTTTTGCACACAAAAAACTCAATGAGAATGAAATTATGAAATAATCTCATTCACAGTAGCATCAAGAAAAATACCCAGGAATTAACCTATCCAAGCATTATGGCTTGTATCTAGATGCCACTCCTCTGAAGTCTCATATGCTCATTGGCAGCGCTTTTTGGATCTGGCTGGATATCAGCATGTGACACGGGAATTAAGGTAGGGATAACAATCCCCACCCTAGGCATGGGTGGCACCAATCAATATGTTGGACAGAAAACAAAGGGACAAAAGGAAGGCAGGCCTAATGCTGCTGCTTACTCCTTCGCTGCCTTCTGCCTGCCACAACATAGACTATTTCTCCTCTGTGATGCCCCTTGGCCATGCCATCATACCTTGAAGCCAACTGACTATGACTTAAAACTCTACAAACTAAGCTAAATAAAACTCTCCTTCCTTAACTTGTTGGAGTTGGATATTTTGTCCAGGCAATGAAAAAAGTAAGGCATAAAGGAAGGGAAAGATTTCTACAAAGAAAATTACTGTACTCTGAAGAAGGAGATTGAAGAAGATGTGAGAAAATGGAAACATGATCCCTGCTCCTGGAGAGGCAGAGCCAGTATTTCCTAAATGGCCATACTCTTGTTATATGGATTAAATGCAATTCCAATTAAAATGTCAATATTATTCTTTAAAGAACAATTCTAAAATTTATATGGAATCAGAATAGATCCAGGACAGCAATCTTCAACAACTGAAATAAAGCAGGAGCCAGCGTAGTACCTGACTTCAAGGTATACTACAAAGCAACAATAATAAAAACTGCCTTGCACTAGCACTAAAACAGACATGTGCATCAATGGGACAAACCAAAGGATACAGAAACATCCTCAGACACATTCAGCCATTTGATCTCTGACAATGGAATGAAAAGCATACATTGGATAAAAAGATAGCTTACTAATCAAGTGATGTTGGGAAAACTGGGTATCTGCAGAACATTGAATCTGGATGCATATCATTCACCATGTACTAAACTAAAATCAAAATGGATGAAAGATCAAAACATTAAAATAAAAACATCAAACCGACAGGATGATAAAGTAGGTGAACTACTTGAAGCCATAGCTGCAATCCAGGACTTTCTAAAAAGAGCCCCAGTTGCACTGGAAGTAACAACAAATGGGTTTACATTAAATTAAAAAGCATTTTCACAGCAAGGGTGTTCTAGTCAGGTTTCACAGGGGAAAAGATTGAATACATGGCACATAACTTACAGGATTGTTTCATAATATTCACCCAAAAAGTCAAATGTAAAAGAGTGTGGGAGATCTGTCCACACACTAGAGACCCCAGGAAACCAGCTGAGGGCCTGGATCCCACAACAATGCCCTGTATGAGTCCAGCTGAAGACCTAGAACCCATGGCAATGTCCTCAAAGAGTCCAGCTGCAGGCCTAGGGCCCATGACAATGTCTCATACAAGTCTCTATCAAGGATCTGCACTGAAAGGTCCAAAACTCAGTGCTGGAAGCCAGAAAGTCTGCACCAGTGGGAGTTGGGATCTGAGCCAGCAGACTGAGGGATCAGCACTGGAGTCAGAAAGCTATGCTCAAGGTAAGGACCAGACCTCCCCTGAAAAGAACCACAGTCATCCTCAGTGAGAGCAAGGACCTGAGCTCCTTTGACAATCAGAACAACTGAGTTCATATCAGGAAAGCCAGCATAACAAGATTCTCCAGGAGAATCAACAGTGCACCATCTTCCCCTCCAATTTTCCTTTTATGCAATTGGCAAATCCTCAGGTGGACCATCTACACCCAGTGCCATGCTGATTCAGTTAAACTGAGTGTCACAAGTTGACCATTAGCTAATCCACAACAAAGGGAAACAATGGTGTGAAGAGACAATCTATGGTATAGGGAAAAGTTTTTGGCAGCTATTCCTCAGATGGTAGATTAACATATAAAGAACTCAGTGAAAATTAGATCACCTAAAATAAAAGACTTGAAGAAATTGGCAAGTGGAACAGACACTACTCAGAAGGAGTACAAAGGGCCAACAAACTTATGAAAACATGTTCAGCATCTCTGGCCATTACAGCAATGCAAATTTTAAAGCCCTATGATTGCATCTCATACAGGAAACAATGACAATCATCAAGTCAAAAATAGCAAATGTTGGCATGCTTGTTGTGGAAAAAAACACTCCTACATTGTTCATTGGAATTTGACCTAGTTCAACCAATATGAAAATCCATATGGAGTTTTCTCTAAAACTGAAATTAGAACTTCTAAATGGCCCAACTAGTCCCCATATAGACATCTTCCTCAAGGAGCTAAAGACATCATATTATGTAATACATGTTTTTACCAGCACAATTTCTAATTGCTAAATTCTGGAAGCATCTTGTATGCCCATCAACAGATGAATGAATGGATAAAGGAAATATGGCATCTATGCACAATGATATATTACTCAGATATAAAAAAGAAATTTGAGATATTTCTGGGAAAATCGAGGCACATGAAAAATATAATGTTTAATGAATCAGACACAAATTAAGTACCACACACTTCTCATATTTCAGTAAAACAAAATACCAAAAAAGTATAATAAAAAATGAATAGAAAGAACAAGGAGTAGATCTCTTGAAAATGGGAAGGAGTCCATAAGACTGAGGATGGTAACAAAGGAAGAGAGAAAGGGAAGTTGGAAGAACTAAGATATGCCAAATATAGACACCTAACAATTTCAATGAATAAAAACATTACATATAAACATGAGCTAAGGATAAAAATTTCAAACAGATTGAAAATAAGGAAATGAGATTGAGAAGAGAGAAGGAGGTGGTAGGAAGGGAAAGGATTTAAAAAAGCAACAAGCAGCATTATGAGCATGGTCCTAATCCCCAAAATGAAGGTTAACTTCATGTACTGCAAATATGTACTGATCAAATAAAATAAAATGAAATAAAAGCCAAGAAAATAATTAAATATTTTAATAATACTTAACATTTAATTAATAATTGACATATGGGCCCCCTGATTGATAGTAAAAATTGTGTTTTACTTTGTATATAGTTGTGTAAAACTATTCATGAAAACCCTCTTCAGATGACTTTATTACAGAAGAGAAGCTGAAGGTGAAAGGCGATACATCCTTTATATAAATTTGAAATGAAGCAACTGTGATGTGCAGAGCAAATATTTAACCATGATGTTTGCCTGTCCCAAGGAAGGTATAATTACACTGGGAAACACACTATCCCCAGGCCAGGGCTCATGGATAGCCTTGAACTGCCTATGAGACAGGCAGAAACTAGCACTTGATGGGAAGTACAGTTTGGGTGTGCAGCAACACCATTCATCTCTGTGCTTTGGTGTGCTCTCTCTACAGTGCCCATCCTTACAGTCATGATATTAAAGAACAACCAACCTTAGTGTCAGCTTGGTTGTCAAAGGGAATGCCTTCACTGACATTCCTTCCTCAGAAAGAATAGTGTGAGACAAGACCCCACTCTGGGTGTAGATTAGGATCACAAGCCCAGGATTTTTAAATGAATTCAGCAGCTGGCTGGTGAAAACAAACTGGACGGACATGAAAGACCCCATCATGAATGCTATCTGTGGACAGTGGACCTGAACAACCACAGTGCTATCAGCAGACATGTGTCCCAAGTATCTCAGACATCTGTTCCAGCCACAATTAAGAGCGGCTGTTAGCCCTAGGCTTGGACAGAAGTGTCCATCAGCAGTAAGCAGTCAACAGTAGAAGGAACTTTTGTTCCTTCCTAGTGCTGTGCCCATTTTAGGAGGCTGTGGGCTTTGACTGTGGCACAGAATTGCAATGTTGGTCATCACAAGCTTTGGTCTAAATGCCCAAGTTGATGTTTCTATGGTGATTCTTCAGAAAGAATCCAGAAGTCTCTAAGCCCAATGGGCTGATAGTCTGGACAGTGTATTTGTGACTAACTTATCCCCATTGAATAGTTTATGAAGACAGACTACACTTTCTAGGAAGTTGCCTGGGTCATGCTAAAAATCACACCACAAATGTGTTGGGACAAACCTGTGCTTGGCCTGGACTCTAGTGATGAAAGAGTGACTGCACACCAATAGTACTTTTTTTGTGTGAGAACCGAGCTTGGGGACCATCAAGCAGTGAAATGTTGGAAGTAGATACAGTTCTAGAGAAAATAAGCAGTTCAGAGTTTTTAGACAGACTGTCCACAAGTCAGATCGGGCAGACTGAAATAAATACTTAATCAGTTTCAGCCTGAATTTCATGAATTTCAGTCTCAGAACCATCACCCTGCTCTAATCCTACTGCCGTGTTGCTCCATGTTGTTACCCAGCACAGATCTGAGCTCTGACTGCCTCCTTTCTCTACCAGCAAGTCCAGAGTGATGCCTTCAATTGGACATTGCTATAAACTTTTGACCCCAGAATATAAACAGACTTGAAATCAAAGAGAACTCTTTTTTTTTTTTTTTTTTTTTTTGCGGCACCGGGGATTGAACTCACGACCTTGCACTTGCCCGGCAGGCACTTAGACCGCTAAGCTAGATCCCCAGCCCTGTTTTTGAGACAGGGTCTCACTATGCCGTTCAGGCTGGCCTTGAGCTCACTTTGTAGCCCAGGCTGGTCTCGAACTCACAACAATCCACCTGTTTCAGCCTCCCGAGTGCTGGGATTACAGGTGTGAGCCACCACGCCCGACAGAGAACTCTTTTTCTTTTCATTCACTTTTAATTTTTTAAAATTAAAAAAAATTTTGTTTATTTTTTGAATGTTTTCTTTTTTTGTGAGTGTGAATATTGTTTTTAATATTTCTGTTTCATTCTTGTTTTTTGGTTCCTTCCTTCCACCTCATTCATCTTCTTCACCTGTTTCCTGAAGCTTGGGCAATCTTTGTCCTTCAGTTCTGTTTCTAACTGTTTTCTCTTCTTTCTAAATTTCTTTTATTTTTTTTCTCTTCTCTATTTTGAATGTTCTCACCTTAATTACTTTTTTCTTATTTTTACTCTGTGTAGTTTCTTTTATTTTTCCCCTCTTTCTTTTATCTTCTTTTCCTTGCCACTTTTCTATCCTACCTTCACCCAATTCTATAGGCATATATATAGATCCTTTCAAATAAGATCCTTTGTGCCATTTCCCTCTCCTTCTTATCTTATAGAGTTTAAAGTTTCAAAGTTTTCCTTTTGCATATCTCCATTCTCAAACCTGAAACCTTTAATTATATAACCATAATGCTTTGTTACTATTTTGATAATTAACAGCAGAATTACTATTGAATGGTTTTGTGCCATTAGCAGAGATATAGCTCTTATATTCAGTACATATTAGCTGTAAGTCAGTACTTGGGTTCCCTTAATGTTTACATCATAATGACCATTTATCTGTAGAAGTAAAGGTGATGCATAACTGGTTTTCATGGTATATTAATATCTAATTTGCTTTTGGCAATGCTACATTAACTGTTTCACTTCGTAGTAATAGGGTCACATAACTGCCACTTTCTCTGTAAGCCAACATTCAGATTTCCTTTGTGACAATAACACTATAGAGTACATTCTCAGAGAACTTTACTGCTGGACTGACTATACTGAATCCTTTTCCCAAAATAACTAGAGTGGTCAAATCTTGGATCTGTGACAAACATTATACTGAGTTATACCCAAAGTAAATCACTGAAAAGCAACTAAAGAGAACTCTATACTAGCAAGAAACTCTTTAGACTAAAGCACCCACAAACATACACACAAAACAAAACAAACAAATGAACAAAAAAAATAGAAATATGGGAAGAACAGCACCAAAATTCCTCTCAAAACTCCCAACTCCTCTGAAGCCAATCTAGGGAGCACCAATAGGCAGAATAGTGTAAGTCACACACCTGAATTACTCAAAAGCATAAAAGAGCTTAGAAAGCAGCTCAAAGTGATACTCAAAAGGATTAAAGAAGATATAACTAAACATCTAATGGAAGTAAGTAGATAAAAGATTCAAGAGCTCTCAGAAGACAGAAAGCTAGATGAAGTAAACAAAATGATACAAAACATGAGCAATCAGTTTACCAAAGAATTACACTGCATGAAAAGGTTTTAATCCAGGAGATTAAAAACATATTGAAATTATGGGCAGGAAGATGCACCACTGTGGGGACAGAATTTCATAATTAGAAGACAAAGATGCCTTCAAAGACCAAATATTCAAAGACACCTTAAAACAGCAAGATAAAATGAAAAATTAATCCAACAGCTGATTACATTAATCAAAGAAGACTAAGAATAAATGGAATAAGTGAAAAATCAGAAGACAATACAGATGACATAAAAACTTTGTCACAGAAATAATGACAGAAAACTTTCCAAATATATGGGAAGAAATCAACTTACAGGTAAGTAAGACATATAGAGCACCCAACAGCTATGACCAAAAGAAAAACTTTCCATGCTATATTATACTCAAAATTCCAGAAGTCGATCAGAGGGACAAAATTTTAAAAGCTGCTAGAAAAATGTAACAAGTCATGCACAAAGGTAAACCCATTAGAATTACAGCAGACTTCTTTACTAAAACCTTAAAGGCCAGGAGGGCTTGGAATGAAGTGTTCCAAACCCTAAAAGATAACAACTTCCAAATCTGACTTATGTACCAAACAAAATTTTTGTTTAAATTTGATGGAGAAATAAAACATTTGCATCACAAGGAGCACCTCAAGAAATTCATGACTACCACATTAGCATTACAGAATTTCTCAAGGATATCCTAGACAAAGACAATGAAGCCAAAAATATCAACAAGTCAAAAAAAATGCATTTACCTCACAGGATGAGCAGCTAAAGCAAAAGGGAGAAAATGAAGAAATCAGCAGCAGGAAAGTAATGTAATGTCAGGAATAAGTCAATACATGTCAGTAATAACTCAAAAATGAATGGTCTAAATTCTCATGTCAAAAGACAGATCAGCAGAATGGATTAAGACAAAACAACAACAGCAATGATGACAACAGTATGCAATACACAAGAAACATTTAATTCCAAAAGATACAGATTAAAAACCAAAGGATAGAAAATAATATTCCTTTCAACAGGAAGCCAGAAAAAAGCAGGAGTTGCTATCCTAATCTCAGACAAAGTGGATTTCAACCTAAGACTGATCAGAATAGACAAAGAAAGTCACTACATATTCATTAAGGGAAGAAGACAACAGTAAGAGATAATTATAAACATATATGCACCAAATAACAGCACATCCAACTTTGTAAAATGATCATTAGTGGACATGAAAAATGAGATAAACACCAATAAAGTAGTAATGGGGAAAATCAATACCCACTGCTACAAATGAACAAATCAACTAGACAAAAAAATCAACAAAGCTTTATCATGAATGAACCAAACATTTGAACAAATGGACAAAATAGATATCTGCAGTGTTCCATCCAACAATAACAGAATACACATTCTTCTCAGCACCACATGGAACTTTCTTCTAGCTAAAGTAAGTGCAAAAGGATTGAAATTATTCAATTCATAGTATCAGATCATAATGCAATGAAACTAGAAATCAATGGCAAAAGAAACCACATAAACTATGCAAACATATGGAAATTTAACATTACCTTCTTGAAAAATCAGTGCATCACAGATGAAATTAGAGAAGAAATAAGAGTGATGATGCTAGTGCAACATACCATAACATATGGGATGCAATGAAAGTAATTCTAAGAGGGAAGTTCATACCAATAAATTCTTACATCAGAAAAGCAGCATGAGCTCAAATAAATAACTTGACAATGCACCTCTAGGTGCCAAAGAAACAAGAACATTCCAAACCCATAGTTAATATGAGGAAGGAAATTATAAATACCAGGGCAGAAATTAATGAAATTGAGACTAAAATGTACAAAGAGTAAGTGAATCAAAGAGTTGGTTCTTTGAAAGACTAAACAAAATAGAAAAATCCTTAGCAATCTTACCAAAATAAGGAAAGAAAAGACTCAAATTCATGTAATTAGGAATGAAAAGATAAAATCACATCAAATACTGTTGAAATTCAGATTATTGGTGGCTACTTTCAGAACCTGTTCTCTAATAAAATGAAAAATCCAGAGGAAATGGATAAATTCTTAGATACTTATGAACTACCAAAGTTGAATCAAGAAGATATAAAAGTTCTGCATAAGCCAATATCAGTTAAATTGGAGAAATAATAAAGTTTAGAAAAAACTATCAATAAAGAAAAGTTCAGATTCTGAAAGATTCACTGGCAAACTCTACAAGATCTTTAGAGAAGATCTAATGCCAGTACTCCTCAAAATTGAAATGGAAGCAGTTCTCCCAAAGTATTCCTAGAAGTAAGCATTACCCTGTTTTCAAAACCAAAACACACCCCTACCAAAGAAAGAACTACGGCCAATCTCTTTAATAAAAACAGATCTGAAAATCCTCAATATGACACTACAAACAACATGCAGCAAATATCATACATCATGACCAAGTATGATTCATCCAAGGAAAGTAGAAATGATGCAATACATGAAAATCAAGAAAAGTAGTGCTCCACATAATCAGAAGAGAGGGAAAAAACACAGGATCATTTCAATAGATATAGAAAAAGTATTTGACAAACCCCAACATCCATTCATGAAAAAAAAAACACTGAAGAACAGAGATAGGAGGAGTTTATCTCAAATTGATAAAAGTCATTTATGACAACCTAATGGCCAATGTCATATTAAATGGAAAGAACCTGAAAGCTGCTCCTATAACATCAAGAAGAAGATAAGAATGTCTTCTATCACTTCTTATGTTTAATATAATTCTCAAAACATTAGCTAGAGCAAAAGATAAGGGACAAAATAAAAACATGGATCATGAAGAAGGAAAATTGTAAGTATACTCTGATGACATAATCCTTTGCATAGAAGGACTCCACCAAAAGACCCTTAGAACTAATATCTAAATTCTTCAAAGTGGCAAGATACAAAGTCAACATTCTAAAATCATTAGTGTTCCCGTTCACCAATAAAAAACTCACTGAGAGGGAAATCAGTGAAATGACACTCTTCACAATAGCATCAGAAAAAATGAAATTAACCTAACCATGAAACTGAAAGACCTCGACAATGAAAGTCATAGTAATCTGAGAAAAGAGATTGAAGAGTATCATAAAATGGAAAGCTATCCCCTCTTCTGGGACAGACAGAATCAATATAGTCAAAATGGCCATGGTTCCAAAACTGTTGTATAGATTTGAAGCAATTGCAATCAATACTAAAAAATAGAGAAAACACTCCTAAAATTCACACAAAACCAGAGGAGACCTAAAACAGCAAAAGCAATGCTAGAAAACAAGGACAAGGCAGGGGCTTTACAATCCTGGATTTCAAATTATACTATAAAGCTACAGTGATAAAAATAGCATGGCATTGACAGAAAAATAGACTTACAGATCAATGGGACAGAATAGCAAATACAGAAACAACTCCAGGTACACTCAGTCATATTGTTTTTGACAAAAGTTCAAATCCTTTCACTGGAGAAAAGATAGCCTCTTTAACAATTCGTGCTAGAACAGCCAGCTATCCACACACCAAAGGCTGAACCTAGACCCGTGATGGTGAAGTAGGCATGCAAGCCACAGCAGGCACACTGAGCCCTTTCTGTCAGCTTGTGAGCCAAGTTGCCATGCTTTTTTCTAAACTAAAGCCTTGGTATCCAGGTTTAATTGCAGTGGTGGCATTTTGCAACCAATAAACAGGTTTGGGTTATAGTTTTGGCATTCCATCTCTAAAATGTTCACCATAAGTGGCCTACACCCATAACTCGACATGGATCAAAAATCTAAATATTAGAATAGAAACACTTAATGAACTAGGACACAAAACAAGTAAAACTCTTCAAGATATAGGTGTAGGCAAAGACTTTATGAACAAAACCCTACTCATACCAGAACTTAATGACAGGCTACAGAGAAGAAAGAATGCAGATGAAAGAATAAAACTTATGGGAACGTTTGAAAATATGAAAAAAATATTCAATGTATTGGGTGTGTGTAGGTGTGTGTAATGACTCTGGACAAACACAAAGCAGTTGACAGATTATTCAAAGAAATAATAACAGAAAACTTCCAAGAGTGGAGAAAGATACAAAGTACCAGAAGTCAAAGGTCACTGGTCAGATCCAGCTTAATGGAGTCTACCCCAATTCATCTCACAACCAGTTCTTAGGAAAAACAACAAAACAACATGTTGAAGACAATGGAGAAGGAGAAGAAGAAGGAGGAGGAGGAAGAGGAAGAAGATGGAGAGGGAGAAGGAGGAGAAGAGGAAGAAGAAGAAAGGCTGTCCTAATTTTCCTGAGAGCATATTTCTCAGCAGAAAGCTTATAAACCAAGTAACAATGACAAGAGATTTTTCAGTGCACTAAAAGAAAAAAATTGCAACCAGGATTATGGCCTAGAAAAATCTTCCCTTTAGAAATGAAACTATAATGACACTCCCTGCGAAATAAAAGCTGAAAGAATGTGTCTTAAACTGACCTGTCCAAAAAGAAATGTTGCATGAGATAAGTTGGACACATAGCTTAAATATCGTCCTGTATCTCTCACTTGAGTAAGGCAAAGCAACACAAAGAGCAGTCTAAATGATGGATAGAAGGAGACAAAGGTATAGATGTTTTGCAAATGCGATGGGGTCCGGGAAACAGAGGATGAGGGGGGAGGGGGGTGGAAATGGAAGTGAGAATAATTAAGATATACCATATGGGGTTACCAAATATCTACGATGACCATAAGCATTATGTGTCACGGACATGAGTTATGGCTATTAATAACAACACAGTGGAAATGGAGAAGGGGGGTTTAGTGACATATAAAGGGAGATGGTGAGAGGGGATGGGATTAAAAAGAGAAGCAGGCTGTGTTACCTACACACACCTGCTCCCCAAAACAAGTGGGAATTGCATGTATTGCAAACATATACTGATAAAATAAAAATTAAAAAGAAGCAAAAAATGTTAAAGGGAATACAACAAATTGAAAGAAGTGCTAATGAGTAAAATTATGAGAACATAATAAATGCACAGTTTGGATAACTACACAAATAAAAATGCTATAATACTGTACATACATTACAAACACTATTCAGATCTTTAAGATGATGGTTGAAAAAATAAAAAAAATGCTAACTATATTACTGTGATTAAAAACACAAAATGTAGTAAAGAGTAAAATACTGAAAGTTTTCACTGTAAAGTAACAATAAATGTTTGAAGAAGTAGATTTGTATAACTTTATTTAAACATCAGAGAAGGTATGCACATATACATGCATTTGGGAACTCTTTAGTATGTGAAATTTTATGTTTTCATTCATCAGCGTAAAACACATTTTATTTATAAATGCAAACAACTTGGTCCCTACAGGCAGTTTAACGGCTCCTTCCCTCAGAGACTGGGAGGAGGAACCATAGCTATTCTCAGGGGGAAATCCCCAGAGAGCATAGTGTCTCCATAACCGTCTCTAGATCTCCAGGTAGAAGCTGCGGGGATCCCAATAGGACTCGAGCTGACAACAGTTCAGAAGGGCCGCATGGCTGCCTTTGCTGCTGGACGTCATTGACTCATTCGAGTGGGAGTCACCATCACCACCTGCAGGAGAGCTTCTGAGCTGAGGGCTGGCTGTGAACCTGCAGCCATGGCCGGGGAAATCCCCCAAAGGTAAGTTTCCCTCATGGGCTTCAAAACAGTCAGCTCTCTGAGAAATGATTTTCAGACCTCTCAGTATTTACAGACACACTTTTGCTAATTATGTGAGAAAAGTAGTCATATCGTGTTTGTTTTATAGATAAGAAGGAAGTCACTTTTCCAATGGCATTTGTGGTGTATATGGATGATGATCCACGTGAACGTCCTCTTCTCCATTTTTCCCTCCCTGCCTTAGAGACATTGGAAGATTGGAACATCACATGAGACTGAGACAGCTGCTCTCATAGGACTTCAGCACTGTACCATGGATGTGTTTATCAATTCAAAGCACCATTCTGTACTATCTGTTGCTTCTCATTTAGCAAAATGGTAACCTTCTGCATTCCATAAACATTTTAATCACAAATGTAATCTATGCAAAAGCAGGATCTTAACTATATGCATGATGAATTATTTTACAACAGGAATATTTTCTAAATATTTTTTAAATGGTGAAGAAAGTCTGTGGTATAAATGTCTTTCATAGAAACTTTCATGATTCATATGACAAGCGATGTTTCTCTCCACCAAACTATGAACAAACTAAGAAAATGACACTTTGAATGATTAGTGACCTTATCTTTCTCAAAAACAAAGAAAAACTTAAATTCAGAATATTGAGGTGATTCTTCTTTAAATTTCAAAGATTCCTAAACAGATTGATATAAATGGAACTGCTTATTTTTGGAAAGTGGTTTGAAATCATGTATCTTGACTTTTTCTAACTACTTATGTAATTTTGAAGCATCACATGACGTCTCTGTGGTTTATTTATGGGAAATGTATGAATACCACTTGTGATGTATACATGCCACTTATGTGTAAATTGCTTGTCATATGCTATGAAACATAGTATTGTCTTTGTCACCAATGACATGTGTGTTAAGTTTGGTGAATGTAATATCTTTACGGGGCTGGTCCACAAAAGTAGGTTACCGAAGGCTTAGGAAGAAGAGAAGGAAATACATTGCATTTGGATGAATATCTTTCAAAGATGGCAATTTAAAGAAATTCTAAATACTGTCACTGCATAAGAAGAGGTTCAAATAATATGATTTAAATAACTTAAAACATACAACTTGCTTATGAAACAGTATTTAGGCACTGTGTATAACTGATAAACTAGCTAGTTTGAAACCTTGCTGTCTGTGAATTTGCTGTTTTATGACAGCAATGAAAGAAACACTGATTTTAATAACAATAGACTACTTCGCAAACTCAAATATGGATTTCAAGGAAGAGTTCAGACATTGAAGGCCCCAGGTGCTGCTGCAGCAGACACAGTCACACAGATGGAGCAGAGCGAGGCTGATGCACAGGAAGCACAGAAAATCACAGAGACCCTGTGTGGGGGAAAAGGGAAACTGAGGACACAAACCTCAAGACTTCAAGGTCACCTCCAACTGAAGGCCTGGGTGTCACAGTCCACCTGGGTCAAAATTCTTCAAAACCATCATTGCATCCCAGTAATAACAGGATAGCTGGCACTCATCAGGATGAGCCTAAAACCCCAATTTTACCTTCCTTTGGTTATTATTTAATTTCACATTAATGCCTAAAAGTCTGTCTCATTGCTGTCTGTGTTTTGCAGATGGCGATGTCTTGCTCACTGCGGATCGTGGAGGACTAACAATTGCTGGGTGTGAATGTGGGGTCTCACACCTGCCCCTCCAGGGACCCTAAACCCTGAGGTCTGCTGTAGCTGCCGTTCTGCCTCCCTCAGAATTCCCTGTGCCAGTGAGCATGGGGCACCGCCACGTTCTCTCCACACCCGCTGTGCACACAGCCGAGCTAGGGAGGGCAGGAGTCAGACTCAGCCTCACCTGAATCAAAAACTGATGCTCTTAACTGGATCATTATCAACAGCTGGAGATGCACTGGTAGTAGCAAGTATGAGGCAGGGAGGAGTGCTTGCCAGTTTCATTCCGAACTTATCAAAAGATTTTGTCATTAAAGAAATGACTATTTACTTCTTTTGGGCTTTTTTGGTGGGGTTAGCTCCAGATGTAATTATCACATAAGCAATAAGTGAGTTGCCTCTGAAACTCAAACACTGCATTTGAAATAAAAGAGAAAGTCAGGAGTCATAAATTCAGTTAGATTTGAATTGAATTATCTCAAGACCCTCAGAATTAGAAACCACTCAAGATAGATTGAAGTTTAGCATAGCTATACAGTAGAGACTGCCATTTAATATCTGTGCCAATATGAGTGACTTTCCCTCCTGTTGTGATCCATAATCTAATTTGCTATAACTTCAAAAATCATATTATGGCTAGAAGCAGACAGTGAATGGATGTGTGAGAGGTCTGTAAGAGTGTTTCCTAAGGGAGCAACTTGGAGCGTCAGTTTGTACTGTGTTCAGGTGGAGTAAATTTACTGACAGACACATCCATACAGTCCTGTGCATTCAATTATTAAACTTCCTATACCCAAATTCATAAATTTCAGTTTTTTGACTTACATAGATGTTTCACTAAAACTTTTAAGATTTCAAATGTGTAAATAGGCACACCATTAATAGAATCAGCTTGCTTTTCAAGAAAATTATTTTTCTAGAGAAAAGCATAAACTCTTCTACAGTTATATAACACATGTGCTTACACATTCCAATTTCAGTTCAGTTTCTTCACGTTTCTATTTCCTATTTCTCTTTGCTCCAGAGCATCTAAAGGACCTGAACAACACTTATGGAAAACAATACAACAGTGACAGAGTTCATCCTGCTGGGACTGACCGATGACCCACACCTGCGGCTTCCTCTCTTCATCACCTTCCTCCTCATCTACACCATCACTGTGGTTGGGAACCTGGGGATGATCCTGCTCATCCTCCTGGACGCTCGTCTGCACAGCCCCATGTACTTTTTCCTTGGCAACCTGTCCCTAGTGGACTTTTGTTCCTCCTCAGTTGTCACTCCCATAATCATTGCTGGGATTCTTACAGGAAACACAGTCATTTCCTACAATGCCTGTGCTGCTCAGATGTTCCTGTTTTCAGCCCTCATTTGTTCAGAAAATTACCTTATGGCTGTAATGGCCTATGACCGCTATGCAGCAGTGTGCAGACCCCTGCACTACACCACCACCATGACCACAAATGTGTGTGTAGGTCTCGTCCTAGGCTGCTATGTCTTTTCATTCCTGAATGCCTGCGTCCAAATTGGAAACACATTCAGTCTCTCCTTCTGTAACTCCAATCTGGTCCATCACTTTTTCTGTGATGTCCCAGCAGTCATGGCTCTGTCCTGCTCTGACAAACACGTGAGTGAGCTGGTCCTTGTGTATCTTGTGAGCTTCCATATCTTTTTTGCCTTCCTGGTTATTGTAACATCCTACATCTTCATTTTTGGCACCATCCTAAGGATGCACTCAGATGCAGGTTATCGAAAGGCTCTGTCCACCTGTGCCTCCCACTTCACTGCCGTCTCCATCTTCTATGGCACTAATATCTTCATGTATGTACAGCCCACATCCAGTCACTCCATGGACACTGATAAAATTTCCTCTGTGTTCTATACAGTAGTCATCCCTATGCTGAACCCTATGGTCTACAGCCTGAGGAACAAGGAGGTCAATAATGCATTCTTAAAAGTCAAACGTGCACTGATTTTATCAAAACCAAATAAGGTGTAGGATTTTTGTTGTACCTTTGTGAGATGCATCATCCCTGGAGTAATTCCTCTGTTATATTTACCAGGTAGTGAGTTACAATTTGGGGTCACATTGACAGCAATACTCTCACTTGTTCAAAAGTCTTTTGACATGAAAAGAAAAAGCATGTTCTGAAATAAATACAGTGTGACAATGGCTATGATATCCTGGTTTCTTCTGTCTAAACCATCCTTAAGATTATTGATATATGCTTTCTTGATGCAAGTGTGCTTTTCCATATTTCATGCCAATGCAAATATATGCACAGCAGGCTCAAAGACGCCCATCAATAGAAAAAATGTCCACGGGAGTCTCATGAGGACAAATGGAAATGGATGTGCTAGGCTCACCAGACTTGAATGTAATGTGCTATTTGTGACATCAGTTTTGTGTGTTTATTTGGCCGGATTAAGCAATTTTAAGAGAGCAAGAAATGATTGTACTGTGTGTCTGGGAGTATATTTCCAGAAGAGTTTTGTATTTATTTATTTATTTATTTTTATTTATTTATTTTTTTGCAGCACCGGGGATTGAACTCACGACCTTGTGCTTGCCAGACAGGTGCTTAGACCGCTGAGCTAGATCCCCAGCCCTGTTTTTGAGACAGGGTCTCACTATGCCGTTCAGGCTGGCCTTGAGCTCACTTTGTAGCCCAGGCTGGTCTCGAACTCACAACGATCCGCCTATCTCAGCCTCCTGAGTGCTGGGATTACAGGCGTGAGCCACCACGCCCAGCTAGAGTTTTGTATTTAAAGCAGTGGATTCGTAAGGAAGATCCGTCTGCTTCGATGTGTGTGGGGGGCGTTCTCTTTCCACATTTCTTTCTCTCACCTTTAGGATCTCTGCTTTTGGACACATAGACATCAGTGAGTGATCTGTGTCACTTCTTGGTCCTCAATCTCCACGCTCACATCAGGGCCTGCTACTCGCCCCTGTTGGAAGCTTTCATGTCAGACTCAGTGAGTCCCCTGCCAGCCCTGTCCTCAGCATTGCTGACAGAACATCAAGCGACTTTACAACCTCTCCATCATGTATATAACGCCCATAACAGATATCCTCTTCCATGTCTACATCTGTGCATCCTGTTTCGCTTGAAACTCTGACTAAATCTCTGGTGTTCAAAAGCTGTAACTTAACATTTGATTTGTGTAACAGAATAAAATCTTGCCTAGGACTTGCTACTTTTTTGATGACATTATTAGTGTTCTGCCTGGAGAAAATATGATATATATTATTGACGAAACAGCTACTCTTTGTGTATCTAATGAACAATGACTAAATCTTACATATCTTGTGAATGAGTACTTAGTTTTTACTATGTCACTTGATGCATCCAATTTGTTCACATTTTAATTTTCAATGGAATAAACCAAAAGAGAAAATGCATGAAATATAGCCATCCTTTTATTATATTTATATATTTCTACACATTCAGATTAAATATCAAAGCTAGAAACCAATAATACAGTACATTTTTCTTTCCGCATGTACCTTACATTGTAAAGTTCTGCATTTATTTCTCTAAATTTAGTTACACTCCTCTTGCACTGTCCTGCGTTTCCCCATCTTCTATTGCATTGATTTGCCATTGCTTCACATCAACCAAGTTCATGCCACAGGCCCTTTGTACTTGCTGTTCCCAGTGTGGATGGTCTCACTCCATTCAGGGCTCTGACTCATGGGACCCCATCGTGGGGACCTTCCCTGTCCACCTTCATCACTGCTCAGTCTCCAGTCATCAAGTCCACTGTGCCCCGCTCCTGAGTCATTCTCTGCAGTTGTTATCAACCCTTCGCTACTATCCATGCCCATGTGTGGCTTATTTACCTTCCCCAAGGAGAATGGGAACCCCAGGAGAGCAGTGACATTATCAGTTTTCTCATAACGTGATGACCAGTAACTGAACTGTATATTTCATTGTAGCTTCTCCACAAACACTTGGTAAATGTCTGAAATTATAACTAAGCCTCAATACTAATTGTGCAAACATGTTGAATCCTGGACTCATTGGTTGTGACAGTGAATCATGAAAAATAAAAACCTTCTGGATCAACATTCAGACCTATGAAAAGTCACCTGTTTTGCGATTTGTCAAAACATTTTTTCCTGTATCCTCACACTCCTCACTTGCAGACAAATGGTTTCCTGGAAATCTCATCATCATGTTCATCATCTCATCTTTTAAATTCCTTAAAAGAGATGACACATCAACTGACAAATAACATCAAAAACTACTACTTAGAAATTCAAATAGATGCATGACATATGAAATATATTAAAGGATTCATATCCGGCTGCACTTGAGCAATTTTTACAAACATATTATGTACTTTTAAAAAAAAAAAAATAAATAAAAACGGGGCTTGGCATGGTGGCTCACGCCTGTAATCCCAGCACTTGGGAGGCTGAGACAGGAGGATCATTGTGAGTTCAAGACCAGCCTGGGCAACAAAATGAGCTCAAGGCCAGCCTGAATGGCATAGTGAGACCCTGTCTCAAAAAGACAAGGGCAGGGGATCTAGCTCAATGGCCTAAGTGCCTGCCTGGCAAGCACAAAGTCATGAGTTCAATCCCGGGTGCCACACATACAAAAAAAATAAATAAATGAATAAAATAAAATAAAAATGATGATACAGAATTTCAAAACAAGATAATAGGTCATCAAAGGTTGATATATTGTGTATTGTTATCTTAAAAGTAATTGCTCAGGTCACAGGATAAAGACATGAGAAGTTGATCAAACAATGTAAGCAAAAAACGTTCCTTTTGATGAATAGAGTTTACAAGCATATATATACATGCTTCTTCTCTTTTCTCCTTTCCTACATTCCAGTTGATCTTTCCTTCTGAGTAGTTTCTTCTCGTTTTACTTTCATAATATCTATTATACATTTTGGATCTTATTTACTCTTTTAGTTTTTTAAACTAGGGAGACAACACGGTATTTATACATGCATGTTTGATTTATTTCACTTATGAGTACGGTCTCAAGTTGCATTCATTTACCTATAAAACCTTGAGTTTATCCTTCTTTATAACTGAATAGTACTTCATTGTATAAAAATACCACATCTTTTATATCCATTCCTCTGTTGATGGGCATTTGGGTTGTTTCCAAAATGTAACTATTACAAATTGTGCTGCTATAAACATGGGTGCTCATAAATCTTTGTGGTATGATGTTTTTAATTCTTCTTGGAAGACACCCAGAAGTGGAATAGCTGGGTCATATAGGACTTTCAATCCTAAAAATCTCTATACTGATTTCCACAGTCATAGTACCAGTCTATACTCACATCAACAGTAGAGAAGTGTTCCTTTCTCCCTACAGCCCCTCTAACATTTGTTGGTTGATTTCTTGATGATAGACATTTTTTTCTGTAGTGAGATGGTATCTCAGTTTGTTTTAATTTGCAATTCTCTTGAATAACCAATGATGAAAATTTTTTTATTTATTTGTCATTTTAATTTCTTCATCTGAAAAGTGGAGATTCATTTCAGATAACCATTTTTGAATTTGCAGGGCCTGATTTAATTCTTCATATGTTCTAAATAGAAGTGCTTTGTCTGAGGGACAATTGGCTAAATTTTATCCCACTCTGTGGGTTGTCTTTTTACTCTGTTGGTGAAGTCTTTTGATGTGCAAAAGCATTTTAATAAGATGAGATCCCAGTTGTTGATTCTTTGAAGTATATAACATGCAGTTCGGGTTTTGTTCATGAGCTCTCTGCCTACATTTATGTCTTGAAGATTTCTACCTACTTTGTCTTCTAGTACATTTAATGTTTCTGTTTTAATATTTAGATCTTTAGTCCATTATTATTTCAGTTTAGTGCATGGTGAGAGACATAAAGAAAAAAGAAAGACAAAAAGACAAAAAGAAAAACTCAAACAAAGAAGAAGGTGGTAGCTGGCAGCGCCTTAGCCTGGAGCCGGACTCACTGTGCCAGAGGAGCTGTTGGAACCTGGGGACACACAGTCACAGTGAGGGTGACTGCTGGTGACCCCAGAGGCACTGGCAAAGAGACGCAGTGGTGGAAAAAAGGTCTACTTTTAGTGTTTGGTATGCAGAGAGCCAGTTTTCAGTACCATTTATGAAAAAGGCTATCTTTCTTCCAGTGAACATGTTTGAACTCTTTGTCAAAGACAGGTGAATGAGTGTGTTCTAGTTATGTCTGCACCTTCTAATCTGTTCTGCTGGTCCTTAGGGCTATTTTTTTTTTGCCAGTATCGTGCTGATTTTATCACAGTGACTTTGTAGTATAACTTCAAGTCAAGGATTTTAATGTGTCCTGCCTTGCCTTTGTGGCCTAGGATTGCCTTTGCTATTCTAGGTCTCTTCCATTTCCAAATGAATTTTAGGAATGTTTTATCTAGATATGTGAGTCATGCTAATTTTAATTTGATGAGGATTGCCTTAAATCTGTATAAAAGTTTTGGGAGTATGGCTATTTTCACAATGTTGGTTCTTGGTGTCCATGAACAAGGGTTATCATTCCACTTTCTGATATCCTTTTTGATGTCCTTTTTCAAAGTACTGTAATTTTCAATATATAGATCTTTTACTTTGTTAGATTGATTCCTAAGTATTTCATTTGTTAAACACTATTGTGAAATGTATTGTTTCACTAATTTCCCTCTCAGTGAGTTTTTGTTTGTTTACAAAGATGTTGTTAAGTGAGACTTCCGGAAAGATGGCAGAACAGTAAGTAGCATAGTAAAACAGCCTCTCTGCGAGACACAATCCAGATGCTGGAATACAGCATCATGGGGAAGACAAGAAGGAAGGATGTGGGTCCCCTGGACCCAGGAAGAATCTAAACTGTGAATTGAAGCCCACATAGAGAGTAAAAAGAAAAACTCAAACAAAGAAGAAAGTGGTAGCTGGCAGTGCCTAAGCCTGGAGCCAGACTCACTGTGCCAGAGGAGCTGTTGGAACCTGGGGACACACGGTCACAGTGAGGGTGACTGCTGATGAACCCAAGGCACTGGCAAAGAGACACAGTGGTGGAAAAGAGCAGCAGATGGCTGTGGAAGGGAGCAAACCACCAGACACAGAGGCCTGCACTGGCTGGTGGTGAGTGCAGAGGACTGTCTTCATGCGGGAGAGAGCAATTGGCCAGGAGCCATTTTGAAGTTGGTGAGGATAAAACCAGAACCAAAACTACTGCCAGCTTCCCCTAGCAGTTACTAGTTGGGTGCAGACCCCTGGAAATTGCTTGGACTGAGTCCCACCCCTGCATGAATTCCAGAGGCCATCGCATACATTCCCTCCTAGCTCAGGTCCGCAGGCCCAGCCTATCCCACCCCAACACACACTTCAAAGGCCATTGTGGGCTGGTAGCCAGCTCAGTTCAGAGAAGCAGGTGGCCCCACCACCACAACACTCTGCCAACCATACAGGAACCAGCACAGGCATATAATAATCAAGATCCCAGAAATTCAACACAAGAACAGAATATTAAAAGCTGTTAGAGAAAAGAAACAGATCACCTATAAAGGAAAACCCATCAGAATCACAGCAGACTTCTCAACACAAACCATCAAGTCAAGAAGAGGCTGGAGTGAAGTATTGCAAGTCCTGAAAGAAAACAACTTCC
>RJWT010012824.1:0-22176 GCA_004365215.1 Cuniculus paca
AAGGTCACAAACATTAAATGGCAAGTGGTACTCAAAATGAAGAGCTCTGACTCTATATGGTACTTGATACCTAGCATATTAGTCAGGTTTCCTGTTGCTGGAAGCCATACCTAACATCCACAGCTTAAAAGATGAGAGGATTCTTTTGGCTCTGGGTTTTTAGAGCGTTCATGGTTAGCTGGCTTCAAGGCAAAAATGGCAAAGTACAGATGCTCATCCCATCAGCATCCAGGAAGCAGAGATAGGGCTGGAGCTGGGATCAGGAATACCTCCTTCCGGGTTACCCCCAGTGACCCACTTCCAACCAGGCCCCACCTCCTAACTAAATTCAGCTTTGAATTCATTAATGATGAATGCACAAATGAGCATAACTATCAAGGACTTGGCCAAGATCCCCAACTGCCTGTATGAGCAGTATGATGAAAGGATGAAATAAGAGACAAATTTAGTAATGCTTATGGGGGGCTGGTAGGTCAATGCCTCAGGATGGGCAAAGACCAAGATACCCCAAACCATCCACTATTTATTGGGTGTATGCAATGTTATGGGTGTATACAATGATAGGAGGGGCTAGCAGAGGATTCATTGGTCGATAACTCAGCAGGCAGTGGATAATACTGAGATGTTTCAAGAGGGCAGAGATGATTTTATGCTAAGAAGGATCTTGCTCTGGAGTGTTCTTTTCAATCTTAGTAGTTTTAGTTTAGTCTTAGTTTAGTCTTCGTGGGTGGAAGAGGATTATCCATCCCAAATGAGTTCATGGGAAATGTCAAAAGGGTGATACCATTATCCCAAGTCTCCATTTATCCCTTAGGAAAGTATGCAGAATTAGCCATTGTGAATTTGTGGCCCCCAACATATAACCCCCTCATTATCCAATTACCTTCCACCCATGTGTGACTCTGGGGGACATTTTCTATCTGAATCATAACACTTGTCAGTCTTTTATTAGCTCTACTGTGTATATCTTCATCATGGTAATACTGATGATAGTGAAAGTAACTCAGAGCATTTGCCACGTAACTGGTATAATTTAAATGCTTTATGTATACTGATTGAGCTGTTTTTCACTCAATCTGAGGTGGCTAGAAAAACATGAGCGGCGCAGAGAAAAGAGAGGAAGGAGGTAAGATTGGGCACGGAGAGACCAGCACTCACAGGTGTGCTGATTCTCTGAAGACAAAGGTGAGGGGCCAGCTTAAATGTGCTCTGATGGGGGAGGGCACAGGGCTGCTGACATGGGCTGTTCAGCAAGACATGGCTGAAGGGGGTAGGAGCATTTGTGGTATGCAGGGGGTCTGGCAAAGGGTAGTTTGGGAAGAAGAAACTGCAGGGGTTTCTGGGAAGAAGGAGCTAGACACCATTATAGTTCAACATGTGGCCTGTCACCATGATGGCTGGGCAAGTCTCAGGCAGGGGACCTATCATATACATATTTAACTAAAACTCCTACAGTAACTTTAAAAAGTGGCGCACATTGTCATTGCTCTCCTAATAAAGAAACTGAGACCCAAAGCTCTAATTAATTGTGGTTAGATTCTGGCTCAAGTTCAAATCCTTAAACAATTCTGTCTAGTACTTCTGTATAGTTTTGCTTACTTTACTCATTTAACATTTTGGAGCATCTATATGCTAAAGGCATTTATTTAGATAAAGTAACCATTTGCTAGGGTATTTTAAATAGTTATATACTGTATGATGGCATTTCAGTCAACTTGGGACTGCAGACATGATGGTACACCCATGAAATTACATCAGCTAGTGACCGTGTAACCAACTTACTTTGTGTAAGTGCACTCTGTGATATATATGCCTGATGACAAAATAGCCTAACAACACATTCTCAGAGTGTGTCCCTGTTATCAAGCAATGTAGGAGTGTACTTTGAAGAGTCCTGTAGTGCTACTTTACAAAATTTCTAATCCATTCTAAATAATCACTTTTGTTATTTCCTTTCTTAGTGCTTATGTCCCTCTCATCAAATGGCTTGCCCCACCTCCTTTAGTAGGAAGATTAAAATTATCTAATGTGCATCTTTCAAACTTCAGTTTTGTTTCTGTCATTGCTAATCCTTTGGAGAAAGAGTCTTCTTCTAGTGAAAATTTGCCAGGTTATAGAGAACCCTTTCCTGTTCTTGTTGCGGTTCAGGAAGGTTTATAATTATAATCCCATGGAGAAGTTATTGGAATTCTGATCAGTTGATTGCAATCTACCACTTTCAGTGCAACCCACAGCGAGAAGAAAGACACTGAGACATACATACAGTTGTGGGAAGCCAAGGGGTCCTAAGTCCAGCCAAGATGGTGGCTCACTGGAATAAAGGCCTTGACCCAGAGCCCTTCCCAGGTTTTATTAGTTCTCCATGAGGGGAGTGGCTCAGGGATGAGTGACAGTGAGAATGGCAGGAAATACATCACTGCCATGACTACTGTGAGCAGGGCTAAGTAGGAGGTCTGAGATCACCTCTGCGACATGCAGAGGACAAGAAATGCCGAGCAATCTGCATAACAACTGAGATAATAGCTAATAATTTGGGGTCGGTGCTTCAGTTCTGATGTACAATCCTTTTTGCCCTGGGAAGTCATAGCCTCTTTCTCAAGGCTTGGCCCCAGCGGACAGGCTGGAGATCGGCTCTCTATCCCACCAGGCTCAACCACATATTTGGTGAGTCACTGGGCGGGGTAACACTGACCTGTGATTTTTGCTTCAGAGATTACACATCAGCTCCTCAGCCAGCCCAATTTACATTGCTTAAAGCCAATTGAAGAGACAAAGAAAGCCTAGCCAGCTCTGTACATATCAATACATGGAGATAGGGCCAAGTTCATGCGAAATGGAGATAGGTGTTCTTCTTTTCAAGGAGAGTCACTCTGTGGTTCCCCACAACAGGTAATTTGACTGCTTAGATTGTGGAGGTTCTGAGGATGAAGTTTGGGCTTTAACCAGAAAACTTGAGGGAATCATCAAAGCCTGAGGGAAATGGAATGACAGGAACACATAATTACTTTAGGTCTTAGTAAACCTGTAGTGGAGGGACTGTTAGAGACTGAAGACTGGGGAAGAGATTACACAGCATGTTAAATGTAAGGAAGTTAGATACTCAGAAAGCTCTACTTTTAATTTGTATAAAAGTGGGTATGATACTTCTTTGAGAAGTGTGGACTGGATATTCTTAAGATAGAGAGGTACCATGTTTACCTGTTCTTCAGAGTGAGTGTACCAGTTCCTATCCTCCAAGAAGCAGACGCCAAGATGATAATGGAGGGTGTGAGAAGTTTGCAGGTGGAGAAATGGCACAATAGGAATAGGAAAGCGAAGCAGGAATAGGCAGGAAAGAACTTCAGAACAAGTTCCTCATGCAATACCTAGGAAAGGAGACAGCAGTGGAGGACTGCATAAGAAAAGTCTCAGACTGTAGAGTAGTTCTAAGAAAATTTTGAGGCGGCCAAGGGAGATTCCTGGAGCTACAGCCACTCCCTAGAGAATCCTGTGACCTGCAGGAATGGAGCAGCAATGCCTCCACCATGCCCGGACACTGGCTGAGAGCAGCTCGAGAGGGACGTGGTCTCAGCACACTTGCCCTGGTGGATACAGAGGAAGGACAGCTGGGGAAGGAGACTTAAGTGGTGGTTTTCTGTGGCCACCAAGGTGGAGACAAAAAAAGAGTGATTCCTTGTATGTAGAGAGATATATGAGAGCCTTTTATATAAGTTAACAGGGAAGCAATTTAAATAAAGGTCTCTATGACTTTAGTGAGAAAACACACATCCTGAATAAATGTTAAATGCTATTGACAGAACTGCAGAATTGGCAACATTTTGATGAAAAGAAGGTATAATAATTTTCTCAAAAGCAGCCATGGGAGAATTTCCTGCTTGTCAAATTGAACCAAAATTCACTTTGTAACGACTTTTCTTCTACCTAATTATGCATTCACATGCTGGCACTTTTGGGTTCTTGCAATGGGATCAAAAGCTATTTTAAAACTTGCTTGTATAGAACACATTTTTTTTTCAGGGACTATTCTTTAAGTCTTTCCCCTGTCAAATGCTGTTCAGACCTCACAGCCACTGTGATACTTTTCCGCGAGAAGTTTTAGGATAGGTTCTGCTAGGAGTAGATGTCATAGGCCTATTGATTCAGTTTGACTGAAAACAAAAAGTATATTGACTGCCTTAAGGCTTATTAGACATCACTGAATATCTGTTTATAGTGTTACACCTAATAAGATGAGAAAATGATTTCTTTGAAGATATTTGTACAATTAAATATTGTAATAACAAATCTGAACAACTAATAGTGTTACCTTTTTGCTATATAGAAAATAGCATTAATATTTGTAAATTACCATGGTACTTTTGTGACATGCTGAGCATCCACTGGGTCAAGTATCAGTAGTACTTTCTTATGCTCTAAGTGAAACTCTGACCTTGATGTACTTCAGGGATATAGCTTTCCATCTGGTCTCTTTTTTTACATAATATGAAATATTTTGAAAATCTGAAAAAAAAAACCAATATGTTACAGTATACATGATGTTTATATCAATAGAACTTTGAAATTTACTTTATAATAAAATATAAACAACACATATACATAATTTATATATTATTTCAAATGGTACAAGATGATAAGATGCAGAATATAAAAGATACCTCCTTGGTTCCCTAACACAAGTCCCACTCCAACAGTAATAGTTTAGAAGCATTTCTATTTTTATTTTATTCATTCATTTTTGGTTTGTAAATCTGAGGGATAGATATGATACAACACCATGTTTTATAATTTATTGATTTAAAATTATATTATTGACTCCTTGCAATGAAAAAAAATACAGAACATAACTCATTACCTACTTCTTTCACCTTCAAGTTTTGTTAATTTTATTTCTTTTATTTGCCACCCTTTTATCATGCCTTATAATTGTGGCAGTGTAATACGTCACTCTCAGAGACAGGATTATGCATCATTTCCTGACCAGTTCCCCTCCACCATGAGGTAAAGTGGAGGGGGCCAATAAAAGATTGATACAGCACAAGTGGAAGGACTGGCTGGAAGTCAATGACTTTCTGATACCTGAAAATAAGAGCTCCATGTGAATGGCTCCCTTACGGTTATTGTCCAGGTTCATCTGCTCTGTGCTCTTGACTGTCATCCCTCAACTTAACTCTTCCAGGGATGTCTCAGGGCCTCTACCAACCTCCTTCCCAATCATTTCGTTCTCAAATGCCTCTGGTTTTCTTGAGTCTGCAAGCATTTACAAGCCAAGAGACCCATAGGAATGTTCAACATGAGTCACCTTGTGTCATTCACTAACATTTTTGTTGACTATAAGCACCAGCAACAAAAGACCTCTGGCTCTTCTCATTTGTGACCTACAGTGGACAGCACAATAGTGCAAGAGTGGGCTGTTCAGTTCATGTTTTTTGGCTCCAGCTTAAATGTGTTGTTTTGGAATGACTCCCTTTGCTTATGGAACTTCTGAGTTAAGGTGGGGATCACCAAGAAACAGGCCTTGTTAATTAATTTATTAAAAACTTTATTAAACTATTTAAACTCACACGTGCTCATTTAAAGTTGAACAATACAGATATTACAGTAAAACAATACAGTAAAAGTTACTAATGTCTTGCTCTTCCTCATCATCTATCTTACAGTCTCTCTCACCAGAGATAACAAACTGGTCCTCTTTTAATTTTATTTATTTATTTTTTTGGTACCTGGAATTGAACTCAGGGCTTTTGCCACTGAGTTATATCCCTGGCTTTTTTTTTTTTAATTGTCCTTTTTTAAAATTTTCATTTAAACCTTACCATATACTTTGAGCATTGTTATTATTCTAGTGAGTTTTAAATGGAAGAAAATCAAGGTAAGTTAAATGATTTAGAAAAATCGATAAAAATAGAATATTTAATTTTCTGTACAGTGAATTTTCTAGAGCTACAAAGAGAAAAGAGGTTTAGCTATTTATCTGAAAATTTGTGGATCTATCGCTTTTTGTCAAATAATTAATTTTTCTGGGTTAATGTATTAAACCTAGCAACAGTGAGAGGCCTAAAGTACAAAACTTTGGCCTGGGCTGGTCAGATTTAGAAATCAGTTACCTGATTCAGGCTTTGCTGCTTACGTGTCTCTTGTCCACAAGTTTCTTTTCCTCAGCACTATGACCTTGCTGTATTTGTTACCTGGCTCAGCCCAAAGCCAATGATGAACATACATTTCAGCGAGTCAGAGCTGTAAAGGACTTGAACATAGTTAGCAAAACTTGGAAGTAGATAATTTTGTATAAAATACAGTCCAGACTTTTGTTATTTTATACATAGAATACAGTTTCTACCAGATGAAAGAATAGTATTACACACTTCACAAAATAGGCTGTGTTGACGCTAATATGTCCATCTCATTACTCAGTCCAGCAACACTTTGAGTAAGTAGATAGATGTGTGACTGTTCATTCTTCCATCCATCAAACTTTCACTGGGCACAGCAGATAAAGAGGTAAACCAGATGCAAACCCTGCTGTCAGAGAGCTTAGGATCTAGTGGAAGAGATAAACAAAAATCTGTAGATATAGCTATAATAGAGATTCATGCAAGGTATATAGAACCACAGTGTAAGATCAGAGGAAAGAAAGCTAACTCATGTGGAGTGGAGGAGCAGTGGTACTTGACACATCAGGCAGATAGCCCAGGTGAGAGGTAGTCAAGAAGGGATGTTCAACACAGGTAGTAACACAACATGACAGAGAGCACTACGGTTTTGTCCCTGGCCTTTTAGGAGATGGGGCCTTGAATAAAGAAGTTACATCAGTGGGGATAATGTGCTTGGAAGGATACTGGAGCCCCAGCCTATGCCTCTCTTTTTTGCCTCTGGGCTGCCATGAAGTAAGCATTTTTGCTTCACCATGCACTGCCTGCCATGATATTCTGCTTTGCCATAGCCCAGAAGTAACAGGGTCAGCTGACCATGGACTGGACCTATGAAAATGTGAGCCAAAACAAACCTTTATGAATTGATTATCTCAGGTATTTTTCCACAGTGACAGAAAGCTTAGTAATACAGGTAGTAGTTGTATCCAGGCTATTTGGGCTAGATGATTATTTTTTTTTTTCAATGCATTTTTCACATTTAATCCGTTCTATTTGCAACATAGGCACCATGAAGTAGATAAATGTCAGGTTGCTTCAGATGAAGTCAGAGACTGTACTGATGAAGGGTATGGGGAGGGGATAAGGGGCACCTGTCCTAAATAGGCCTGTAACTGGAGCATGTTAAAAGACTTATGGATTCTTTTTTCCCACTCCTTGGCCTCATCCAACCCTGAAGGTTCTGGGACATGTGTAAGCAATTGCAGGACCTGTGTAATTCATAGATCAAACGGCCTTGTTGCCTGTCACTAAAATTCTATTTGCCTTGTTTTTTTATGGCTTTGATGGGGTGTTCCTTCATGAGGACACTCTTTGTATATGATTGATGGCTCTTCAGACAAGATATACTAGTTTATTAGTGGCCTTGGTTTAATAGGAGAGGTGCACTTGATTTGTCTTGCTCATACTCACTCTGCATTCTTCCAACCAGTTTTGGAGCTGCACAGTTTGTTCTGTAGTACGCAGGTTTGTCATATGATATTGGTTACCTGGCAGCAGTTGGAGAGCCTGAGTGAGAGAGTAATGCTTTAATTCAGTGTGCTTAGGTTTGATGCTCTGACTTGGCTGGTCTGAGATGGCTTCCAACTAAATTTATAGACACCCAAGGGGTATCTGAAGGAGAAACTAAGTGAAATTGTTTCTTAATTAATTGTTCATTTTTTGTCTTTTAGCCCATATTCTAACAAGGATTTTAGGACTGAAATTGAATTTCAGTGAAAGTACATACATATAGAGATGCTTCTTTATTACAACTCTGAGAATGTGGATTGTATGTGTGATTTTAATGCATTCGTTGGAAATAATGTTATTTTTCACAAAGTAAAAGCATTCGTAATTTTGCTACAAGGAAGAATATTTGCTTCCTCTCACACATTTTATTTAATAATTTTACTTCTTTAAAAGCAAAACAGCATACAATTTGAAATGAAATTTCCCCAAAGTGTTCAGTTTGCTAATATGTTTTTCATTTCTTCATTATGCTATAGTGGAATGTTGCCATACTTTGAAATGTGCAATTCATCTCCCAGGAGGCAGCAGATGGTGTGATGAAGCTGTCTTTTGGTACAGGATTTATCATGCAGGATGGCACCTAAGACTATATGAGATGGGAGCCCTGCCCTCAAGGAGCACTGACTCATTCTCATTGCGTCATTACCACTTTATCTAAATGTGATCATTTCTAAATACGAAAAAAAAAAAAAACTACAAAACTGGAAAGGTTTTGGCACCCTCTAAAAGCCTCTTTTTTTTCTTAGTTCATATGAGAAAATACTTTATTTGCAAACGATTTGAGTTACGTGTTTCTCAGCATTTCATTACTACAACAAATTAGCTGACATAACCAACCTAAAAAGAGGAGATTTTATTTCAGCTCACAGTTTTGGATTCCACTGCTTTTGGGCCTGTGGCAGTACATTATGGTAGAAGTATGTGGTCTAGTAAGTCCATTCCTCGCTAGGAGCAAAACAGAAAAAGGAAGCAATAAGAGTCCTATAGTCAGGGTGAGAGTTCAGCCCCAGTGATCCATTAGGCCCTACTTCCTAAAGGTTCCACCATCTCCCAGTAGCACTATGGGCTGGGGCCCAAGCCTTTAATCATGGCTTAGAAAGACATTCTATATCCAAGCTATTAAAAGTTATTTATATTTGTAAATGTTTTGTTACTGAATGCTTCATTGCTGAAAGACTTGCTGACCTCTTAGGCAGCATATAATTTTGTAGGAATTTCTACCTCAGTCTATGACCTGATCTTCAGCGTTGAAAGTCTGACAGTTTACTGGTTTCATATAGTAATATTAACTCATAGTTAACAAACTCACACAACAGTGTTGCAAAACCAGAATTCTACTTTACTAATTTACAGTGCAAAATATCATGTCAAGCAGATCAGGTCCTTCTCTCCCTGAAGCCAAATTGACTCCTGAAAATAAGTTATAACCCAAACTTTGGTTGGTTAGGAAGAGTAAACCTTCCCTCCATGGGCTGTGCCTGCCCTAAGGACTTGATTCACATGTTGCTCTTGTGCTGAATTAAGCTATGTCTGATTCCCTGGATGTTATTTTAGTCTTTTGCTAGCCACTCTGTTATACCATTTCTTTTAAATATCCACTCTTTAATCACCAAATAGAAAATAGTTTTATCTTGAGAAAAAACTCAGGAAAGATCATGATTTTTCTGTGATACTGTGATCAATTCACAATGTTTCCCATAAGAGAGGAGAATCTTACCTTAGCTGACACTCAGTACCCTGTTTTAAATGCCACCGTTAGTAAATGGAAGCCAGTAAGTACTCTGACTGATATTTAAGAAGAGCATTTTGCACCCTGGGAAATTCTTGGCAAACATGCTTTGAAAGTGGGAAGAAATCTTAATTTTCTCATTTTATTATTTAGAAAACATTTGTCTTGAGGGATGTACTGAAGTCAGAATACGTAGATAGCTAAACAGTGAATCAAGCCCAGGGTTTTTGGTTTGTGATTCAACTTATAAACCGTAGCAATAAAACTAAGAATACCAAAGACTGATCATTTGATTTTCCAATTTAATTTGAGACAACAATTTTCACTTATAGAATTCAGTTAATATTTTAGGCTAGCAAAATAAATATGACAATGGAACATAAATAAGAGCATATTAGAATAATTTGAGAAGAGTGTTTTTTTAAAGGAAAAACTATACCCAAGCCTCCCATTGATCAATTAAATCAGAATCTCTGATAGTGCAACAACCATTATCACTTTAAAATTTCTCATGAGATTAAAACTTGCAGCCAGGGTTCAATTATAAATTTTTGAAAACTTGTTGAAATGATCAAATACTTAATGCTTAAGTAACCATTGTTGACATTGTTCAGTTAATATCTTGAAGCAATCAGCATTTATATGTGCCAAAATCAACCCAAATCTTTCCAAATAATAGAATTACAAGTTAAGAATAATAGTTTATGACATATTTTTCTAATAATTCTTAGTACAGACATAGGAGGCGATTGTGATACTAATGATAATTTTTAGATTATGCCATAATGAAATAGAGTATTTATTTTAGCAATGCTGGTAGAATGTATTGACATAGTACACTCTTTATTCAGTGAAATTTCAATTTCTGATAAATAGAAACATGGTAGTAGAAATGTGAATAATTTCATCAGAATATCATGCAAGCATTCTTCCAACTCAGGGAAAATAATGTTATCATAATGTGAGCAGTGTTACAAAAGACTTGTTAATATAATGGGTCAGAAAACAAAAATTGTTAGAATGGATATTCTGGATGATTTTCTATTCATTCTTTGACAGTAGTTAGAGTGCTGTGATTCCCTCTACCACATAACTATGTCTAGACCTTTATGCTACATTCAATATGTAGCTAGTAGAAGGGAATACTGGTCCAGAATCTAAAATAAAGAATAACAGGCATGTACCTTTAACATGAATTTTCATATTGATGGAAACAGTATTGATGTTTTAGAAATTTATAGTGCTTCAGAAATGATGCTATACTATCAGGTCCTGAAAAGAAAGAGGTTCCTCTCTTCTGCGTACCTTTGATTTCCAACCACTTTCCGAACACTAAGCTGCATTTTAGCTTTAGACCTTTGGTTGTCCTAGCTTTCAGTTCTCTCTCTGTCCCCTCTCACCTTGTCCTCTAGTTCATACTTTATTTTAAGAGGATAGGAGGGAATATGATCATGTTTAAAAGGCTTTTCAGTTTCCAGAGCAATAGTGGGGAAAAGGAGTTTACCGTGGTTCCCTGGTGCTCAAGAGAAAGTTCTCAGAAAGCCAGCCCTGCTCCAAGTGCATCAATCAAAAGCCAATAACTTCAAAGAGGCTGAGAAGCTCACCAATCACATTAATCATTCATGAATAATTAAAGCTAAGTGACTATCTCATCGTGAACTACAACCTTCCTAGTTCTTTTGAAAATAGATGTTGCATACAGTCAAGGAGCTGCATTGTAGAAGTCCTCCTATAGCACAGGGAATTGAGAATTACCACTCTACAAGTTGACACTATGAAATATGTCATTGAGGACACCTTTTTATGTTACTTTCTGGATTGGCAGGTTATGACAAAACTACATTCGTGTTACTTGAATACATCTTTTGTCTAGTTTTATATGCTTTTTGACTTGTCTAGAAAATGACATATTGAGGTTTTCATTAGCTGTAACCGGGTGTGATTTTTGTATGGAAGATTCCCTGGCAGGACTGCAGTTTAAGGCCAGTAAACCAGTGAAGCTAAGAAAGGCCACAGCCCCTCTTCAGATGGTAGCAATGAGCTGAAAGACTCATTAATCAACCACAGAGTCACAGATGTGATGGCTTGCCTACAAACTGCCAGCAGACTGTGAAAGTCACATCCCACAGGCTAAATTGTCAAACCAGTCCCATCCATAAACATTTTAACAGTGTACTCCCAACTCTTTTGTTCCTAAGATGTGATTTTGAAATATTAAATTTCCTACAAATGTTCTGTGAAAGGTTGTTCCTTCCATCGCGACCCTGAAATTCAAATTCCTTGAAAAAGAATCAGATTTGGCATTATTTTCTTCTATAAAATTCTTTGTGATTTTATGTCTTTTATTATTTTTTTCCTAGTGCTTATTTCTTAGTGCTTATTTTACTAATGATTATTTCCTAATGTTTTATCTTAAAATTTATGCTCTTGTGCTATGTGAAAGTTTAGAGGATAGAATTTGCCTGAATCAAAGCCTTACCAGTAAGGAGAGGGCATGTGTTAGTGTGACCTGTGCCTTTCAGGATTTCATTCACAAAAAGTGCATAGATGTGTTTTAGAGGAAGGACAATAATGGAAGACTATATTGGAAGTCATTTCAATGGAAGGACTGTATCCTGTAAACTTTTTTTTTTTTTGTAACCAAAAACAATTCTCTAATTTGACTACTTGGCTTTTTGTGTTTCTCTTTCTTTTGAACTGTCAAAGGAATCAAAATTTTGTTCAGTGTTGGTTTAGTTAACAAAAATTTGGTATATCCCTAAAGAAGCTGAATTAAACTATATGTTTGACATGTGGCTTTTTCTGGAGTCTCACAACATTACTCACAGAATTACAGTCGGTAATTTTATTTATTTATTTTTTGAGTCAGGGTCTCCCTATGTAGCACAGGCAGACCTTGAATTCATAGTGATCTATTAGGCTTGTATAAGCTTCCTGAGTGCTAGGATTTCAGGCATGAGCCACCACTCCTGGAAGTAAATTTTAAAATAAATATGTAGCTTATGTTTTAGGGAGGTTTTCAGTAAAATTCAGATTTACTACTGTAACTTCTATAGTAATTTGTAGTTTAGCTTTTGACAGAAATAGAAGTTAATATCTAACACTATTTCATACTCTAGGAGGCAGTTTGACTGTGAAGGTTTATAGTAATTCCATGGTCTCATGTTTTTTAATATTTTAATATGCAACATGAACATTCTTCAAAATATCACATCTTTACGATATCCATTTTAAAACTCAGTGGTTTAAATAAATGTTTCCTTATAGTTCATTCTAATTATAAAATAGGCTGAATGAAGTTTATCATTTTTCCTTTCTTTTTGTTGCTGTTTGTATGCCCTGGGAAAATATGAATAAATATTTAGACTACATGGACGGTAATGTAAGAAAAAGTGAGAAATCAGAATTCATACCTTTAAGGGAGTAGTCAATGTATGGCACTTCTTGTCAATTTATGCTTGCCAAAATACTGTTAGATTACATTTAACCTAGAAATCCATAAAATACTATTATCTAACTTGCCTTTACACTGATATTAGAGGGCTATTTTAAAAGAATGGAGGATGGGATGGATTTTTACAACTGGTAATTAGTAAAACATTACTTTGTGGCCCATGTTATGGTAAGCAAATAAAACTGAGCAAATTGATATTCCAACATATACACATAAGGAAACACTTAATTAGTTCTTTGGTTGATTTGAAAGTAGTTGGAAGAACAATAGCAATATAGGAGTACAACAGAAAAAGAGTGAGAAGAATGGGAATTGTGTGCTGAGAGTTTGCTTCATTCCTAAAAATTCTATCTTATTCGCAATCCTTAACTGAATAAGTTTGATGGGGAAAGCAAGTAATATCTTGTGAAAGATTAGAAAGTAAATAGTAATATAATGGTAATGGTTAAAATTCTAATTTAAAAATGGGTTTGAAAATTTTATTTACATATAGTGCTCTTTATTCATATTAGCCTCAAAACATTTGTTTCAAGAACCCTTGTAAATTTGCTATCTATGTGCATCAATGTATAACTTCTAACAACTATTCTCCTATTGGCAAAGACTAGGAGTAAGCTGCCACATCATGGTCTCATTTTCAGATGAAATCTATAGTTGAATTATCTTTATTATAATGGAAATAATGTATTAAAAGATGTAATTACAATCATCAAGTTGAATGTGGTGATGCACACTTGGAATCCCAGCGCTCGCACTCAGGAGTCTGAGTTAGGAGGATCTCAGTGAGTTTGAGGCCAATCTGGGATACGAAGTGAGTTCAAGGTCAGCCTGAACTGCATAGTGAAACCCTGTCTCAAAAGTATGACCAAAATAAAAAAAAAAGAGAGAGAGAATCATCAAAAATCATGCCTTGAAATAAGTCAGTGGCACTATTTTTGCCTACATTTTTTTTTATTATTGCACATTTGCAGTACATAGTGATTACAGGTATCATGTGGAGTTGGTGCATGTGCACAATGCGTCTTAATTCTTTTTCATCCCCTTCTCCTCCCTTCCTTCCCCATTCCTTCCAAGTCTTGATCCCCTCCAAGTTAATAGTTAATAGTTTTATGTTATGTTTAACTTAGTAATCATACACCCTCCTTCAAAAATAATATGAAAATATTCCCTTTGTCATAATAAAAATGCTAAGAATTACATTTAAATATATCCAGGCTTCTACCAGTAAAGTATCAATGAAATTAAATATAAAAAATATAATGTTTTATATTATGATAATTATGGGTAATTTCACAGTAGATTTGGATAAAACCAGAAGTAGTTGTTTGATATACAGTTACACCTCTGTGAAAGATATGTAGAAAAATCAAAGATTGTCTCATTGACTTTTGTATACCAAGGCAGGGCAGGAGGCATCACAATCCCTGACTTGAAATTATACTACAAAGCTACTGTGATAAAATTAGCATGGCACTGGCAAAAAACCAGACTGAGGATCAGTGGAACAGAATAGAAGATGCAGACACAACTGCAATCACACTCAGCCATCTTATCTTTGACAAAGGGGCCAAACATGTTCACTGGAAGAAAGATAGCCTCTTTAATAAATGGTGCAGGAAAAACTGACCTTCCACATGCCAAAGACTAAAACTAGACCCATGGCTATTACCATGCTCTGAACTAAAATTGAAATGGATCAAAGATCTAAATATTAAAACAGAAACACTAAATCTACTGGAAAACAAAGTAGAAATCTTGAGGACATAGGGGCAGGTAGAAAGTTCATGAACAAAAACTAAACTTCATGGGAAATACTTCAAAGGATTAAAAACTGGCATCTCATCTTATTTAAAAGTTTTTGTACATCCAAATAAATCACCAACAGAATGAAAAGAAAACCCATGAAATGGGAAAAACATTTTACCCAACTTTCCTTCAGAGAAAAGACTTATATCTAGAACATGTGAAGAACTAAAAAAAAATCAGGCCCTCCAAAATTCAAAGACCCAATCCAAAATGAGCATCTGAGATGAATACACGCTTCTTAGATAAAGAAATACAGATGACAAATAAATATATGAAAAAATGTTCAACATCATTGGTCATTCAAGAAATGGAAATTAAAACACTGAAATTTCATCTCACACCAGAAAGAATGGCTCTTTTCAAAAAAAAAAACAATAACAAATGCTCGTGGAGAGCTATGGGGAAAAAGGAACCCTTCTGCATTGTTGGTGGGAGTGTAGACTGGTGAAACCACTGTAGAAATCAATGCGAAGATTCCTCAAAAAACTAGGATTAAAAGTCCCATTCAACCCCCCCTTCTGGATATTTTTTCAGAAGAATTGAAAACACCATACCACAATGATATATGTGCACCTATATATTGTAACAGAACAATTTGTAATAGCTAAATCTTGGAACCAACCCATTAGCTGAGGAATGGATAAAAAAGATGTGGTATTTTTATACAATGGAGCACTACTTAGCTATAAAGAAGGATAAACTCGAGGCTTTTATAAGTAAAGGATGCAACTAGAGACCATACTCATAAGTGAAATAAATCAGACTTGCATGTGTAAACATTGTATTGTCTCCCTCGTGTTAGAAACTAGAAGAGTAAATAAGATCCCAAAGGTAAATAGATATTATCAAAGTGAATGGAGAAGAAACTGCTCAAAAGGAAACAACAACTGAGATGGAGGAAAGGAGAAAAGCAGGAAAGGAAAAAAAATATATATATATACACACACAAGATAGCTAAGATAATTGTACTACTCATTCTATTATTTCATAGAAAGGAGCTGTTAGTGCTTATATTGTTTGATCAATTTTGCATGACTGTATCTGGTAATCTGAGCAACTATTTTGAAGATGACAACATGCAATACCATTGTTAATTTCCTATCCTCTTGTTTTGAAATTCTGTATCATTTTAATTTTTTTATGCTCTTTAAAATAAAAAAAAATTTTTTAAAAATTTTAAATGAGAATCTTTAAAGTGTTAAGTGAGTGTCAGTTTTTACCAGGTAAATATTCTCTTTCATTTTAATAAGTAGTTCTTTAAAAATATTTGACCAATTGGTTTTTCATAACTTTATTGTCTTTTTATATTTTTCAATGTAGTGTTTGACATAACTTTAGACCCTGATCGCAAAGTTACAAATTCAATCTGTTCATTGTTTAATTTGGTCAATTAAAATGGAAGAGTTAACCATAGTTTCTCTCAAAAAATCGGAGTCAGTTTTAACTCGATATGTATTCTGAATCTGATTCCCATACAAGAGTAACCTCAACTGTTCAATGATAACAATTTCAAAATGAAGAAATTGTGCTCTAAGGAAAAGAACATGGACTCTAGTATGTTTAGAGTACTTCTTACTTCCCACATGTAATATGTTTTAATATAAAGTTTTCATTATTAAAATTATTCTACATAACATTTGCCATATCATTAATTGTAAAGACAAGAAAGTAAATTCAACGTGAGAAATTTTCAGCGTTACGTAGCTTGTAATTGGGTCAAGCGATGACTCACGTTCAAGGCTAGCGGCTGGTCCCAAAGCCCCATCCTTTTCTCTATCGACTGCTAGCACGATGTAAACTGAACAGCACGTTGTAGATGTTTTACTTTCTGGGAACGTGCACGTAATACTTCTGTGTTATTTTTAAAGGTCTATTTGTGAAGCGTAACAGATAATGGCACAAAACATAAATGTGACGCTTTATGCATATCACAAAGCAAGCATTCATTTAACCATCGCTGATGAACTATGCCCAGGAATGGAATATTGCCAGCATCCTTGAAGGTCTTCCTCCCCTTTCCACAAACCCAACACCAGAACCATGCTTTCTCTTCTCCTGTCAGATTGCTATTATCTTTACTTCCAACACGGAAGTTTAGATATTCTTATTGTGATAAAAGATCCGTAACATAAGCTTTATCTACAACCATTTTAAATGTACAGTTCGGGGGCATTAAGTATATTCACATTTTTGTCAAATCATCACCACTATCTGTCATCAGAGTATTTCATCTTCTCAAACTGAAAGTCTTTGACCATGGAACAGTAACTTCCAATTCCTCTCTTCTCTTAGACCCTGAGAATCACTCTTCTACTTTTTATTGCCATGAATCTGACTACTCTAGGTACCTCTCCTAAGTGAAAACCTACAATATTTTTCTATCTGTGACTAGCTTATTTCACTTAGCATAATGTCTGCAGGGTACATCAGTGTTGTAGCACAAGTCAGGATTTCCTTCCTTTTTGAGACCAAATAATTTTCAATTGTATCCCTATACCACATTTTGTTTATTCTGTATCTGTAAGTGTATGGATGCAGATATCAAGTTGTGTAATTTGGGATTTTTTACCTTTTAGATTATCAATAACTGCCATGAATATGGATGCAAAACACTTATTTAAGCTCTTTTTCTATATACTCTGGAGTGGAATTGCTAAATCATATGCTCAACTTTTAGAGGAATTGCCGTATTGTCTTCCACAACAGCTATATTATTTTACATTCCCATCAGCAATACACAAATATTACTGATGCTGTTGAACACTTTGTCATGTTATGCATGAGAATAGCATCTTTGGTGAAAGATCTTTAAGGGGAGTGAAGAAAACTTTGGTTTTCTTCAAATGCCTTCTCTAATCCCTTGGCTTGCTTGTTTTCTCTCTCTCTCTCTCTCTCTCTCTCCATTTTGGTACCAAGAATTGAACTCAGGACCTTGCACTTGTCAGGAAGAGGCTGTGCTGCTGAGCTATACTCCCTACTCACCTTTTCTCTTTTTAAATGAAGTCTTTTACTTAGTAGATGTGTTTAATGTTCTTTGGTAACATTTGTAAAAAACATTTCCTTTCTAGATAGTGGCTCTTCTGCCCCTTTAAATAAATGTTTTTCTACTTCAAAGTTATAAAATTATTTAAAATCAACTGTCATATTCAAAGGGGAAGGCTTTTGAGAATGACTGAATTTGCATTATATTTATATATGAATTTGAAGACAATTTATGTTTTTGTAATATTAGATCTTCTAAGCCATGGCGCTATCATATACCTCAATAGATCTTTAATTTTTCTTAATGTTGTATTGTTTTTAGTACAGATATTTTGTGCGTCTTGTACTATTAGAATTTACTTTAAGTGTTTTAGATATCTAATATTATCATAAATGATATACAAGTTTTAATTTTCTCTTTGTTGGCATATGAAAATAAAGATTGTTAGTAATGAATCCAGTGATTCGCTAGACTTGTGTTCTAATTTTGTCCGAAAATTTTTTGACATTGTCTATTAAAATAATTGTACAATTGAAAATAATATCTTAATTTCTCTTTTTTACCATGAAAACCTTTTGAAATAATATTTTTCTTACTTTATTGCCTCGGTTAAGATCTCCAATATAATACTGAGTTGACATAATTATAAGTATCCAATTGGCACTCCTAATTTCAAAAGCAAAAGCCTACGTGAGATTCTATAGGTAATGAAACATAAGAATAAATTTCTGAACAAATGACTTTTTATACTGTCTACTTGTTGAGAATTGTGTGGTATATGAAGAGATTAAATTTTGCCTACAGCTACTTTCAATTTCTACTTTTTCTTTGAGTTCTCAAAAGTCTCATGTTAGGCTTTCCATCACTGACACTTCTGAAAATCAAAATTCTTAAAATTGGGTCTTCTGAATTTCAGATTTCTCATCTGATATTGTGATCTTGACCTCAAGTTCACCATGTGACACTGTTTCTCTCATTTTACGATTGATTTAAAATGTGGCTTGGGATGCCTTCTGTAGTGATTTCCCAAATTCTCCCTGACTGATAAGAGGGCTCATTGGAGAGAAAGGCACACTTGGTTGTTTCACTGTAGGTAATTGCTCATGAGTTGTATCTCTGTCACTAAAACTATCTAATTCATTTTGATGCAATCCCTCAGTTTGTTCTTAATCTGAAAGGAGGGGAGTATTTATTTTTAGTGTAATGTATATGTCAGAATAATATATATATGGTTGGCCACGCAAATACCCCATTGTTCCAGATTATTAAAATAAATGAAACTAACATCTTGGTTTTATGTAGCAGTGGAAACTTGCATTTTGCAAGTTAAAATCTTTCATTTCAGTACATTGGAAAAGCAATACAGATACTTTTCATTGCTCTCTTTCCATCTTTCCTAAGACTTTTCTGTCTTATGTAATATTTGATATTATTTTATAAAGGATTAACATAAAGATACCTGCAAGAAAATGCTAACACATTTTCATTTCCACTCTTCCATTAATGACCAGTGGCTCTCTCAATGGATAATATCTACGAACTCAGCTCTCCCATAGCCTGTAAGGTCATGACAAATAATCACTACCATGATTCATACCTGTTGGGCTTCCATAGACGTACTCCGTGATGATGATGGTGATGCTAGATAATGCTGGAGGAGTTCGACTTGATGATGACACTGGCATAGCCAATTTACAGCTTTGAATAAATGTGGCTGTCCCAGTGTAGAACCCAAAATGTACTGGCCTTAGCAGTCATGCTTTTAGCAAGATGGAGAAATTTAGCTATTCTTACATAGAAGAAGCTTTAAACAAAACTCTATTTACAATGACAATATGGAGCTTCTGCTGCAGATTTTTCTACAAATTTACTGCTGATCTTTAATAGTTAAAATAATATTTTCTATTTTATTGTAAATAGATATTACATTTTCTCTCAGAAACTTTTACCTGTTCAAGTCAAGTATCACTAACACAAGGAAACCCCTTTGGAAAGAGTATCACAGTAAAAATACCAGGGATCCCTTCAGTGAATTTATGCTTGGAAAGAAAGCAGATTGTGTTTTCTCCTACCTAATACTTCTCACGATATGAAGTTATTCAATGCATTGATGAATAATTCCACACTTTTAATTTTACAAACTGAAATCTTTTGTTACCCCCCCACACACACACTATTAAACTGACTCCATTAAGGAGTGTAACTGATGTTTGTACTCGCTATTGCAAGGTAGGCAGGTTTCCCTTCCTGTGCCTTTTAAGTACCTAAAGATCAATAACATATATGTGTCATGATCTTTTCACATACTGTCAGAGTAATTAATATATTTCATTGCCCCATTATCACATGAGTCTTACTAACTTAATCATTCAGGCTGTTTTATTGTTTCCCATAATGAACTTAATAAGTATATTCAAGTGCCTTGAATTTTGAAAAATATAAAAAATGTATAAATAATTATATGAATATTTTTATAGGTAGTCCAAAATGTGTCTTAATTATTTTGTATAAATAATTGAATAACCATTGAAGAATAGACTAAGAATATATCAGATATTATTACCATATGCTAATTCAACAAAAATTTTATTTATAATATCAAGGAAAACCTGTTTAGTATTTTTCAATACTCCTTTGCATTCCTTAAAAATGCATTCTTTGAAAAGAAATGCTTTCCTTAATACATAACCAGAGAAAGTAACATTGGCACTATCAGAATCCACTACTAAAAACAGGAATTTTTTGAAAAGTTGCTTTTTAAATTTTATAAGGTTGGTTTAGTAATTTAAAAAAAAATGGTTGACCTACATTTTAAAGAATAGTACCAATTTTATTTCTGCTACTGTGTTGCACCACAATGCTGAACGAGATTCAATATATTCCCTTGATTTTATAAAGTTTACATTTGAACACAAAAATCTCATGCTAAACAACTGTTGAGCTGGTGCATAATTTTAACTTTATACAAAAAATTAAATTGAGAGTACTTCAGTGGCATTAGAAGCTATGCCTTTCTGACACTCATCTCCCTGGTGAGGCATCAGGCTTGATGGTGATGGAGAAGAAATGCACATTGAATAAATGTATGAGAGGAAGTATTTAGAATAAAAATGCATTGACACTGTAGGAAGTAAGACTTAAGATATTCAAATGACTCTCTTCTTAATTCTTCAAAATAGTGTTTATTCCTTTTGAGTTTTAAGAGAACATCAAACCCCCAAATCAATAAGAAAAGGCTGCTATCTTATTTTAATTGACAAGTAATAATTTTGTGTATTTTGGGGAAACAATGTAGGTATAACTTTTATCCATGTAGCTGTTAAAGAAAGATTTAACATAACCATTACCTAATCAATTTATCAGATTGTCCAAAGGACTTGAAATGGATATGTGCAAGAATTACCTGAACACTGTGTTCATTTTAGCATTGTTAGTAGTAACCAAGATATGGAAGCAAGTGACTAAACAAAATGTGTTGCTTATGCACATGCGTATGGGCATGTGTATGCCTGCACACACACAAGTGGAATACTATTTAGCTTTAGAAAGGAATAGCACGAATACAACTCAGTAACTTTATGTTAATTTAAACAAGTCAGGCACAGAAATGAGCCAGGCACGAGTACCATGAACTTACTCATATGTGGATTCTACAAGAGCTGATACCATAGAAGTTGAGAGTAGAATGAAGGTGAAAAAAGACTGGGGAGAGTATTAGGGAGGGAGGAGTGTAGAAAGAAATGTTGACGAAAAGGTGCAGTCTCAGAGGCGTTAGTTTCTGTGGTCTATTTGCAACCCATAGTGATCAAGTTAATAATTATGTATACTTTAAATTGCTACAATAGACTTTTAACATTCTTGCACACAACAATAATAAGTAGGTAAGACGATGATGAAATTGTTTACTTGAGTAAAACTTCGAAGAGGTGAATAAGGATCTGAAATGACCAATTAAGATTTACAAAACCTCCAGGCAAAAATGTGGGGATAATCAATCTATCAACACATTAATCTTTAAAACACTTTTATCAGGGGTCAATTTATATACTATAAAACTCAGCTATAGACGTGTACAAACTATGAGTTTTTCTAAATGTGAAGAGTTTGGACTGTTGACCCCAAGATGTTCCCACACAGCAGTTTGTAGTGAACCCCTGCTCTCACCCTTAGCCCTGGGGCACCACTGGTTTTCTTGTTTTCTCTACAAGTTTGCTTTTTCTGGACATTTCATATCAACAGGATCACATAATATATATTTTCTGTACTTCCACTGTGTGAAATGATTTTGAGCTTTATCTCTCTGTAGATGTAGTTTATTGTCATTGTTGAATAGCATTCAGTCTTTTGAAATTTGTTGATACTTATTTGGTGTCCTAGCAGATGACCTATTTTGTAAGAGTTCCATATTTGCTTGGAAAAAATTTTATATTCTGTTTTCAGGTTCTTGGTTCTGTAAAGGTAGTTAGTTCAGACTGTTTGATACATCCAGGTACTCTGCATACTTGCTGATTTTCTATCGGTTATTGAGAATGAGTTGTATTTATGA
>RJWT010012825.1:6976-22201 GCA_004365215.1 Cuniculus paca
TGGGGTAGCTCTGGTACTTACTTTGAGCTTTGCTTTCTGGCTCCAGTGCGTATCGCTCAGCCTAGATACTTCATCCCACTGATACCTCATCCCATTGGCACAGACTGTCTAGTTTCCACCACTGACCCTTGGGCCTTCCCAGTGCAGATCCGTGAAACAGAATTACATGAGTCATTGTCACAGGCTCTAGGTCTTCAACTGGACTCATGCAGGACATTGCCATGGGATCCAGGCCCTCAGCTGGTTTCTTTGGGTCTTTAGTGTGTGGACAGATTTCCTGTACATTTTTGTGTTTGAATCTTTGGGTGACTATTATAAAATAATTCTATAAATTATGTGTCCTGTATTAAATTGTTTTCCTTTCAAAACCTGACTACAACAATAGCTAAGAGTTTTCCACAAGTCTCAGAAGTGACCATGACTTGATCTTTTAAAAAGTGCTAGAACTCTTGAGATTTTAGGGAGGGGATTATTGCATTTTTCATTGTACTCAAGATATTTATATAATATTAGGTGAAATTATTATATTATTGTGTTTATTTGGAGATTAAGTATAGTTTAAGATTTGTTCAGGTGTGAAGTTGGATGTGGCAATTAAGCTCCATTGTCCATAACTAGATTGTGAGATTATGGAAAGTCTTGGATTGTGGGGGACCTATACACAATAATAGATTAATTTACTAAACTTGTAGCTGAATGTGCTGTGGGGGTTGAAGCCCAGACGGAGGTAAGTAACTAGAATTGTGCCTTTGGAGGGTATATAGCTTGCGGGCACTGTTCTGCTGCTGTGCTTCTTAGATGTCTTGAAGTGAACTGCTTTGCTCCACCATTCATTTCTGCTATTTCTCTGTTTAAAAGTCAGCTGATCCTGTACTGAAACCATGAGCCAAAATAAATTGCTCCTCTTTTAAACTGTGGGTCTTAGGTTTTTCCCCAGCAACCAGAAAGCTGACCAATATAGTTGAAAATAAAATAAAGGCAACATTTGTTTTCACTGAGGAGCAACATACAAAATGGTAATAAAACTCATCATAATATCTATGATAATCCACAAACTTACCTTGCTAAAGAGTGTTTATAGGAACCAAAACAATTAAATCAGACTTAATCATAAAAGGGATGAAGAAATTTAAATAAGGTTGACCAAATGAATGTGAGGTTTCAAAAATGTCATCTAAGAAAACTTTGAAGGTTGCAAGAGTTTGGTAAAGTAAATAAAAAGTAAAAGCTTTCTTAAAGTTACCAAAATATGAAAGTATCAAGTTTTGCTAATATGACATTATTAATAATACAAAGAAAAAAAACACATATGAAGGACTGTGGAAAGAGAACTTATCAGATAATTTATTATATATACAAAGTAACATTGTCTCCCAAATGGCATGGGTAATTTTGAGCACTGTTATAGTACCTTTTCATTAAATTTGCTAATTTAAAATGAGCTACACAAAAAGTAAGGATCATATCATAAAGCTGTGAATTTTTTCTTCTTAATTTTTTTCTAAACTTTGACTATTCATTCAAAATTTTCCAAGTGGTAAGTATGTGTTGACAAAAGAAAGATTTTCTAAGTTTAAAGATAAAGTTTATTATGTCTTTCCTGCAAAATTAATTCCAAAAGTATCCCAGATACTATTGTCTCATTATTTTGTTATGTTCCAGTGAAACAAAAATTAATGACACCTTAAAATTAATACTTTTACATAAGATACTATATTTAATCCAGTGAGAGAAAGCCTCTTATTTAAATCAAAACAAATACTGTCAGTTACCACAAAATCTATGAAGCAAAATAAAAAAAGAACTGTCTAATTATATGAAATAAAATCCTTTATTTAAAATGCAACCATTGATTTAAATACCATAATCTATTTCCTTACAACATTCAGATGCAAGTGCTACAACTGACAGAAACATGTTAAAGAAACAGAGCAATGTTTTAGGTAATTGTGTTATTTCTGCATGAAAAACTGTCACTGATTTTGTTAAGTTTTTACTTGTATTTTAGCAATTGTGATTTAAAGTAATCAATTTTTCAATTTAGTTTTAGAAAGTGTAGTTCATGAATGGACCCAGAGACATAAATAGGTAAAATTTTCTTTTACCTATTGTCTTATTTTGACAGCTTCGTCTGGAAGCATGTATCATATTTTAACAAAGTACTATCTTCTCCTGATTTAAGAGGCCAGCTTTATGATTTGAGAATCCTCAAACTATATAGGAATGATTCTAATAAAAATAGGATCTGAACTATAAAGTAAAAAAAAAAAAATACATGCACTTCTATTTGATGATTGTGGTTACAGCTATAATCAAAAAATTACCCTGAGGCATCAGTAAATTTAAGTACTAATCTCTATGTAAAACATCTAAAAGAAATAAATAAATACCTAATGAAGGCCTTATAGGACTATTTTTTCTAAAAGTAGATAGTACAGTTTCTCTATTGATATAAGAAATTTAAAAGGACAATTCATACATGAATGTATTAAGTAAAGGCAGTATACATGTATATATTCATATAATCTGTGCCCAGTCATAATATAAGTAATTAAAAGAGAGAGTATGATTAGTCTGCCTGGTTATTTTGTGGTTCCATAAATTATTGTTCAAATTTAGGATTGACATTGTTAATTGTATAAAAGATACATTAAAGAAAGTTCAAATTTGAAAAAAAACCCACCTACTGGATTAGGAAAAGAACAATGGGAGAGACACAGAAAAAAATGGAAATAAATTCCAGAAGATTTGAAGTTAGAACTTGTCATCTGATAGGTGAGGCCACAGATACATGGGGATTTGCTAGTTGGTCTCAGCGACTGGGGTACCAAATTGGATACTAAAAGCAAGCTAAATGTGAACTTCAGATATAGGCACTAGTGTACAGGCTGATCTACACACAGATTTAATTCCAATGTCAGGGAACAAAGCATAAATTCTCTAAAGTCCAAAGTATCCTTCAAATTATCATAGTAAGTCACTGATTTGCAGAACTCTATGTCATCTCCCGATATGACAAGTTCACTGCATTTGATTTATCCTCTTATTTGAACATTTAATGAAGTAGTTTGAATGGAATTTGGAAGCAGTGTTGCAATGCATATATAAAATTAAAAGTCAAACTCTGTGTGGTTAAAAGGTTAAGCAACATGGGAATTGAAAAAGTACTCAGGGACCAACAAATTCATATCTCTCCTCTCACATCTACATCATACATAAATACTTAAATTGAGAAAAACTTCAAATTATTTCTCTACGTATGTGATGTAATGTGCAATAAGCCTCTTTTATACTCAGTACCATAAACTTGCAAAGGAAATTAATGAACTATGGGCATTTTCTTTGTATAAAGAGATTTCAGCTTTTTGTTTGCAACGGTAGAACTATAATTCCCTTCCTCAGATACTCATTTCCATACCCAGCTGAGATTCTACATTCCCTTATAATAAACATGTGGAGATACTTTAATTTGCTTATGTCTCTTGCCCTTCATACTACTATAATGGAAATGCTTAAAGCTAGTTAGACACAGTATTTCTCATGACAGCAGACTAGCACAAATGGAATAAAATATATAATTATGTTGCCTACAACAGGCATGAATGTGCATCAAGATCTCCCTTTGAGAGCATTTTGCAGTGAGTACAGTCAACAAATACCCCAACTGCAACACTAGGTTCTCTGCTGCACTCCTACCAGAGCCTCATATTGAGGACAAAACAGTAAATTACAATAAAAAGCTTTAAGAAGTCAAGAGGAATATCATAGAACAAGAACAGACTGTCCAACAACTACTAGATGACAAGACAGACCTAAGGCTAGCTGGAGTTAGAAAATAACCAGAAGATAGTGCAGATGGATTCACTGGCATGTCTACAGAAATTATGGAAGAAAATTTGCCAAATATAAGAAGAGTTTAAAATACAAGAAAAAAACACTTAAAGAACACCAATCATGATAAAAGGAAAAGTTCACCAAGGGATATCCTAATTAAATTCACAGATATCCAGCCAAGATTAACAAACAAACAAACTTAATGGAAGCCAGAGAAAGCCCAAAATAATCACATATAAATATAAACACAGACTAGAATCACAGCAGACTTGTCAATGCAAACCCTGAAGGCCAAAAGTAAAGTATTTCAAGCTCTAAAAGCAAATAAATTCTAATCAAGATTAACCTAGTTAGCAAAGTTATCCTTTAAAATAGATGGAGAAGTAAGTTATTTTCATGAAAACCACTAACTTAGGTGATACATGCATGCTAAACCAGTTCTATAGAAAGTATGGAATATTTCCAACAGTTACAACTAATTGGACACAGCTAAAAACATGGACAAAAATTAGTGCCCAACAATCTTTTGCACTCAAGAAACTTAACTTTAGGAAGTGAAGACTATTTTGAGGGGGACTAATGGAAATTAGTAATTCAGTATGCTACTGAAATAATTCTTTTAATTTAAATATTTATTGTGCATCTTACTTTCATGTCACTGAGATGCAATATCCAACTTCCACAAATTAAAGAAGGATAGGTTTACTTTGGCTCACGGTTTGTTGAGGTTTGGGTCCTATAGTCTCAGCTAGCTCCAAGGCAAGGGGCATGGCAGAAGAGAAACAGGTCATGGAATAAAGGGCAGCAGGAAGTAGAGAGAGATTAAGAGAGGAAGGAGGAAAAGTTACCCTTTCAGGCCATTGCCTCAGTGACCCACTTCCTCCCACCGAGTTTTGACTCCCAACCTCACATTTAGCCCACATGATCCAGTCACCTCCCCAAAGCCTCACCTATGAGCACAGGAGGCCTTAGTGAAGAGTTACATAGCCATAACTCGGTTTTTCAGTCACACTACATATGGAGTATCTCTAGTCCTTATTCTCGATTTTGTTGTGAGCCCAAAACTGCTCCAAAAATATTCAATTTTTAAAGAGTCACAGTAAATTAAACCTAAAGGGGACAAAAGATAGAAAATGATAAATGTAGCAGAAGAAATTTAATAAGTAAGAAAATAAACAGGAAGAATTGAAGTCACAAATTTGTTCTTTGAATAAAATTAATCTATGGAAAGACTTATTAAAGATAGCAAAGTAAATAAATATCAATATAAGATATGCCAAAGACAGTGCTACAGATAAATTGGCACTGTAATTGCAACATAAGAATATTATGAACAATTTAAAATAAATAAATTGAAAAACTTAGATTAAATGGACACTTCTTCAAGAAATAGAGTGTAGCAGATTTGGTATAATAAAAAATTCAGAAATCAAACAAACATATCTGTGAAGGGCATTTAATCAATAATTAAAAATTTTCTCTCAAATCTCTAGCAAGCCAATATCATTGAAATTTTTCAGAAAATAAAAACAGGGAAAAATATATCTGATTTGTTTTATAAGACCAGCATATAACTGATCACACAACTTTAGCAGTATATTGAAAAAAAGACAGATTGTGACAAACTTGTTTATGAAATATTGAAAACCCATTTTAGAGTTCATTAAGTTTTTTTACAAATGAGTATCTTCTTAGCTATATCAAGGATCCTACTCCCTATCCTAAAACAATCGAGTGGGCTTCGGAGAGTTTTAGGAAGAATAAGTATTATTCCCAGCAAACTTTATGATACAGTAGAGAGAATACATAATTGGTAGGTGTGATTCCCTTTGTTCAATATTTTATACTATAATAAAAAAGTAAAAGCTTTTATTCATAAAAGAGAACACTGAAATATCAATATTAAGCTGTGTGATGCAGATTACTAGAGTATAAGAATTAAATGAAAAGATATTCAGCATAATTTGAGAAGTTGGAGAAAGTTGTGCAAATAAAAGAGGAAATGGACTTTCATCATATATAACTTAAAATGATATAATAAAATGGCTAGTGAATATGATAAAGTTTATTCCTGGAAGAGAAAAATAATATGAGCTCAGAAGCTAAGTTGGTAACAATTTGTGGGCTGCGGATCCACAGTTCTCAGGGCAATGCCTTATACATAACAGATTTTAATACAGTTCAATAAATGAATTAAAGAATACTAGCCTAAGTGAAGTAGAAGAATTGTGTAAGTTCAGTGGAAAATCACACTGGAAAATGTAAAAAATTTTAGAGAATTCAAAAATCAGGCAAATGAGTTGGGTAATTTAACTAGAGTTAGGCATTTTAACTAGAGTTAGGCTTCTTGAAACCTTAAACATTCCTTGAAAGTTACCTCACATCAAATATTACTTGTACATTGGTTTTACTCACTTAGAAATTTGCAAAAGGTTAATTCACCAGAGCCACACTGTATAAAAATGTTTTTATTTTTGTCTCCTCAGCTTGTTCAATACTATGCACATAAGAGCTGGTTTTGAAGCCTTAGGTATTTTTTCTTTCCACTGTCCTTCATGAAATGAATTTTTTTCCATACAGTAAGTATATAAGAAGTATTGTTAAAAATATTGCATAATTACATTTAGAAAAAAAAATTGAATGTCCAATTTAGTTTATATTTGCCAGGCTTCAGAGAGCTACTATTAGAACTGACAGGAACTACCCTTTCTTCATTTGCTTCTTGTGTATGTGCCTTCCCTAAAATTTATTTAAGCACAGTGTAGAGTATGTCATACATTCTCAGTTTTCCCCCTGACAAAAGAAGTAGGAGACTGGATGAAATCCAGCTGACTTAATCACAACAGGAACTAAAACGTAGAACTTCCTATACTTATCAAATTACAGGTCAAAGATGCAATCATTTGCTGGTATCAAAAGTAAGAAACATTTCAACTCTGAGCAATTTCTCAAAGATTTTCACAGTTATCCTGCTTAACATATTATCTTAGACATGGTAAAACAAGCTCCACTTGCAAAGATGAAAGTGGGTCATTATTAAATCTGTTCATCCACACAGTAGAATAAGAAATAGTAACTCGCTTTTATTTTTCATCTCATGTTCTTATTAAAATGCACTTGGGAGAAGAATACTAGAATTCATGTTAGAATCTAGAGAATTACAGCAAAAAGAGTTTGAATGTAGGTTAGATAAAATTAAGAAACAAGATGATGTACATCTGACCTTTCAAATCAAAATGAGACATTCAGGATGAGGTGGATTAGAATATACCAAACGGTAGCATTGACAAAAGGAAAGTTCCTCATTGTATTCCCAAATGAGAAATTTTCACTAGTAACATTAGAAAAAATAAATAAATAAAAAGAAAGAAAGAAAAGGAAAAGAAGTTCATTTTATAGCAGTAGAATTCTTCTGGACCTCCATTTTTCAATAGTTTGTGGTTTCATAATTCAGTATTTTGATATTCGCTTTATCCCTCTTTTCTTCCCACACATTCCAAGGTAAAGGAATTGAGGGAAATTAAATACAATAAAAATGAATGAATATTAAATTAAAACAAAAAGTTATTGAAGGAATGAATGTGTGTATGATATTTACATAGTACTTTCCTAACTAAAATTAAGCCACAATTTTGCCTGCAATTGCCTAGACACCAGAGCTAAATGGGACTTCAACACCTATTATCACGATTTATAAGAGAATGTGAATAACTACAAACAGGTTCCAAGTGGAAGAAAATTTTTCCTAGGACTTCAACCTGGAAAGTTTCCCTCTCTCAGTTTCTCTCAATCTGTTTCTTAGCTCTGTCTCTGTCTCTGTCTCTGTCTCTGTCTCTGTCTCTCTGTCTCTCTCTCTCTTCTTCTATCTCTGTGTCTCTGTCTCTTTCACACACACTCGTTTGTGTGTATATAAAAGTTTATGTGAGGACAGTAAATAAAATAGTACATAGTGAACATTGTCCTCGCCTATGTCCTTACAATAAATTTTGTGGTGAAATTTAAAGTTAGGTCACTGAACAAAGTTGGAAGTCATGACATTATGTAATATTAAAAAATCATTTAATTGCCAAGATATTTAAAATTACTGCCTTTATGTAATCTTCAACATTTTCATTAAATGTTACCAAAAATTAGCTTCAAGAGTAAGCAAATTGCCCAGTGCCATTTAGCTTGTAAGCGACTGAACTAGGATCAGAAGCTTAAAACTCTGGTCAGGCGTGATGGCACATGCCTATAATCCTAGCACTCAAAAGACTGAGGCAGGAGGATCACTGCAAATTCAAGGCCAGCTTGGGCTACAAAGTGAGTTTAAAGCCAGGTTGAAGTGCATAATGAAACTCTGTCTCAAAAAGATGAGAAAACAAGATAATTGGACATCCTCGATGGCTGCAATTATATATTTTGTCATCTTTAAAATAGCTGTCCATGCCATCAAGTATAATAAAATCAAACAAATCAGAATAAAATGAAACTAATCAGAGCTATGAATACAATCTGAATTTCAAATCATGATAATAAAGAGTGGTCATTTCCTTCCCTTTTTAGATAATTCCTCCCAAACCCTGTATGTTTGTTTGTTTTGATTGATTTTACTGTATTCTGTGTGGTTTGATTGTAATATGTCTGAAGGTGTAGGCAACTATTCTGAAGATAACAACTATTATGGTAGCCAATGCTGTTTTGCTAATATCTTGAAATTCTGTATTTCTTACATTGTTTTGCTTTGTTATGTTTTGTTTTGTTTCTACTGTTTTAGTTTGTTGTATTTTCTTTGATTTTACTTATCCCTGATGGTATGGGCAGGTATACTACAGATAACAAGAGGCATTATGGTAGCCTTATCCATTGCTTTTTACCCTGTTTCAAAGTCATGTACCATGTTCATTGCTATGTTTTGATTGACTTTACTCTGTTTTGTTTTGTTCAGTTGTATTCTTTTCAAAATAAAAAAAAAATTTTAAATAAATAAATAAATAAATAAAAGATGAGGGGAAAAAAAAAAAAGCTTAGCACTCTGATGACAATATCCCTGTGTATACAGCGTAAATATCTTGGCCTCATTAAAAATGATAATCTAAAAGGTCAAGAGATAAGAATCAAGGCTGTTTTCTGCTATCCTGATTTGATCTACTACTGATGCTAGAATATTTATTATATGGGAATGAATGAATTGAATATCTTCCAAATAGTCTTCCATTAAACCCTTGTCCTTCCAGTTCATCTTCTCATAGTTGACAATTTTGTTGTTCTTTGATGCATTTATTTTTATAATCATGCTTAGGATCTTCAGAACAAAGGAAAATAAGCATCACATCAAGCCTTGATAACAAACATGCACTTTAAAACAGCTTTTCTTATACTATTCTCTTTGCTTCAGCCTTTCATATGTAATTCTCACAAATCTATCATTTGTCAATGTCATAAATATATTGACCGCAACACTTTCTAACTATCCATAAACTCCAGTTGTTTTTACCAATTTATATTTCATACTATACCACAATCATTACTTTATTGCCTCTCTCCATATTGTTCCTATAGCCTTCTAGCATTATTTTCCAGTAAACTTCAACATTTCATGAATCCCATAAACTAAATGCTTTCTTTTAAATGTCTCAAAACAGAGTAAAAATTATTTTTCATGTGACTGTCAAAGTAGTTTACAGGTAGAGTTTTACTAGGGTATCTCTCTTATATGACATGCCTTCAGAAAGTTACAGAGTCGCTAAGCCTTTCCATCTTGCAAAGTTGTCACTAAAGTGTAGAACTCCAGTTACCACAGAGAAGGGAAGGAGGGAAGAAGGAAGATGGTGATGCTGCTTACTAAAACTTAACACATTTGTATGCAAATATGCAGAATTTTAGACTACATTTAAATGGCATGATTATAAATTCTTTCCTGTCATCAGATCAAAGACAATGGATCAAACCTATCTTAATTTTTCTATTTTCTTTTAATCACTTCATCCTAAAAAGAATACTCAGAAATAGCTGACAATGTATGAGAAGAGAAAACAAAAATTCCATTTTGTGGAAAACAAGACAACAAAATTCTTAAAAAAAAAAAAGAAAAGAAAAAAACTATCAAGTGATGCTGAACAAACTAGGCCAAACAAATTCTACTCATGCTCCATTTTGCAAGAGCCAAAAGACCTTTTCTCATACTTTTATATTTATTTATTTGTCTGTTTGTTTTTGGTTAAAGGTGTGCCTCAATTTCTGCCACTGAGAAGCAGTCATGCAAGATTTGAAAGCAGAAAGAAAGAAAAAAGAAAGAAAGAAAGAAAGAAAGAGGAAATGGAATGAAGTTATCTTTCTAACATTGTGGTAGTTAGTAAAGAAATTTTAAAACACAAATGTCTGAAGGAATTAATTACCATCACAAGATTATCACTACCAGCTAAATAAATAAAAGGAATTCGGGTGACAGCATCATAGACAGCAGTAGATTCCTAACTTGTGGGTTAAACTAGGATGATTTAGTCTTTAAGTCAAAGGCTTAGTGACTTTCTTTTAACTTTTCTTAAACACTAGTGATAATGATATAGAGGAATGAAACTCCCTAACTACTAGATGTTCGGCACAAGTTCACGTTCTCTAAAATCGAAGAATGAATTTTAGGAACAACGGAGGTTATGAGCAGGATATATTTATTGAGAGAGAGAAAGCTTCCATCCAAGAGAGAGACAGAAGGGATCCCAAGTGGGTTGCCAAAAATTCTGGCCTTTCTAGGGATTTTTATAGGGTAAAGCCACCAGGTGAGATGAGTCCAAGTTGAGGAAAACCTGGGAACTCGCAAGGCAAACAGGCATGAGGTGGGACAGAGCTATGGTCAACCAATAAGTTTAATTGTTCAGGTAAAATTACCAAATCAGGGATGAATAGGGAAGCCAATCACATAGCAAGTGAGCATTCTTAAGGATCAGTTACTCTTCCTATATTGGATTGGGATAGTCAAGGTGATCCATACCTATTTAGAATGTCAATCCCTGATGTTTCTACTTAGGGTGTGGTTGTGTTTGTTTTGCCTTGTCTTGAGATCTGGCTTATAGCGGGAGGTGTCTGTCTCCTCCAAAAGTCACAAGACATCTGGTCCTCTGTGTTGGCTTTCCCAAGGGCCTGGCCCTATCTGACTGCCTATAATATTTCTTTTTTTTTTTTTTTGTGGCACTGAGGATTGAACTCATGACCTCACGCTTGCCAGGCAGGTGCTTAGGCCACTGAGCTAACCTCCTAACCCTGCCTATAATATTTCTAACTAACTCAACTGCCTGTAACAATAATATTTAATTATTTAATTCACTGAATTAAATCACTGTCTATGTAAAATACCTAGAACTGTAGCAGAGAGAGTATTTGATAATTAGACAGGTTATAAGAAACTGAATTTCACAGACAGGAATCTGTGATTGGTTTATCTGACTTGGTGAGCTTTGCAAATTGAGAAATTGGATAACATGAATGAAATACCATGAGTCCCTGGGTATGTGCCAAAATAGTCACATAAATCTTTTAATTCGCTGCAGTGAAATGCTCATTGAAGAGAACCTGTGGCAGACCAGATGTCTGCTGTGAAGGATTGTTATAATGAGATTGAATAAAACAAGTAACTCAGAGTAAATTGGCCATTCTGATGGTACTGGAGATTTGTAATGAAAATAAAAGCTTAAATCCAAAGTTTTAAATCTTTAGCTCAAGTAATGATGGAGAACAAATACCCATACTTATCCTAAAATAAGCTCATGTCTCCTGCGCATTCAGCATTGGGCTGCAGAAACTGAAAATCAGGAAAAGAAACTTCTAAATGATTACCAGCCTTGCTCAATTTAAAAGAATTTAAGTGATGCACTAGGGCCCTGAAAATGGAATGAGGCACTCAGATGAATTATGATAAAACTGAGGACTTCAACTCACGAAAGATAAAAATTAAGAACAGAAAAACTATGCCACTGCTCTGATGACAGAAAGCTTTGCCTTGCCTAGGAGATCTGTATGACTTTATCTAGAAAAATTATTTGCAAGCAAAGAGCCCATTTCCTATCTAACTTCAGGTTTGTAAGTGAGTTAATATCCCAGCATCCTCAAGGCAGTAAGTATAAACTCTGAGATGGGAAGTAGCTAACAATAAGAATTGTATGAGTTTCCTGATTTATACTGACAGATATATGATTAATATAAGAAGAAATAAACTTGATGGGTTTCAATAATTGAAAAAGTATAAATATAAGGAAAAGTACAACTCTTCTAATGGGTTAATGAACAATTTATCACTGGATTTTATTATAACAAAGCCATCTTTTGGAAAATTAAGACTTTCCAGAAATACGCCAAATATTCTAAAGAAAGATGCTGGAAGAATTTTGAATAAATCATCTTAAATAGTAATATTACATAAAATATCATGAATACTACAAAATGAAGGCAGTCTCGTTTACAGCAGTATTGTTACTAAGCAAATCACTTAAGTACTAATGTTACAGGCAGCTGAGTTAGTTAGAAATATTATAGGCAGTCAGATAGGGCCAGGCCCTCGAGAAAGCTAACACAGAGGACCAGATGTCTTGTGACTTTGGAGGAGAGAGACACCTCCCGCTATAAGCCAGATCTCAAGACAAGGCAAAACAAACACAACCACACCCTAAGTAGAAACATCAGGGATTGACATTCTAAATAGGTATGGATCACCTTGACCATCCCAACCCCCTATAGGAAGAGTCACTGATCCTTAAGAATTCTCCCTTGCCACGTGACTCACTTCCCTATTCATCCTTGATTTGGTCAATTTTACCTGAACAATTAACCTCATGGTTGACCATAGTTCTGTCCCACCTCATGCCTGTTTGCCTTGCGAGTTCCCAGGTTTTCCCCATCTTGGACCCACCTCACCTCATGGTTTTACTCTATAAAAGTCTCTCAAAAAGCCAGTCTTTGACAACCCACTCGGGACCCCTTCTGCCTCTCTGTTGGACAGAAGCTTTCTTTCTCTCAAGAAATATATCCTGCTCATAACCGCCGTTGTTCCTAAAATTCATTCTTCGATTTTAGAGAACACGAACTTGTGCCGAACGTCTAGTAGGTTGGGAGTTTCATTCCCCTATATCACTAACAATTAGTAATGAATGTTTAAACACTTGGAAAAATAAGGTAATGGGTATAAACTTATAAATAAATCTAACAGTATTAAATAATATTTCAGATCATGAGGAAATGCTTTACCAAAAATCTTTAGACATATTGTTAGATGTGCACTCCAAACTACAAGTTTTAATATGGAGTGTTTTTCATAACATATTATTTGAAATGCAAATTAAGAATTGTATGCTTTTTATCAAAAGCATGTGTTCTTAATATCCAATCTAACCAAGCAAATTAAACTAAACTGTTATTCTTCACTGCAATATATCAATTATAAGAAACTGTGTCTTTGATTTCATGTTTCACCAAAATAGTATAGCATAGCCAGTTCTGTTCTGTACCTTGATCTTCATTGCCTGGTCAAAAATAAAACATCTTTATAGATGTCATTAATGTTTCCAGTCCACTATTTTCAAAAAATTAGCTACAGCCCCTTCTGACACTCACCCTCACATTCTGCAGTTTATTTTTGGCAGCGACTACAAATTATCAGAACAGCTCTACAAGGCTCTCAACTTTAATAGATTTTTTTTTCCCCTTTATGCTATAACTTCTCATTTAGGAAATATGTTGATTCCAGGTTCCAGATTTTCAGTAAGATCTTGAACTTTATATGGATTGAGAGCTAAAATATTAATTTGGAATTTTTCCCAAAAACAAATACTTCAAACTGTGTCATATGTCTATGCCTTATTTCATTTATGATCATTCAAAGTCTTTTACTGCTTTCATATTTTCATCTCTCATCAATTCATTCTTTTATGCAATAAGATAAAACGGGTAGCTTGAAAGATTCTTAACAGTCTACTGATGAAGGTGGGCCAACAGTTCAGTAATCAGGAGACTATCCTATTGAATGATAAGCATTACTATAGATCATCAATAATCTTGCAGTTTAGTTAATTTTTTTACTACTAAAAATACAATTATCATGTTCTGGAGTATACTCAATACTACATTTCTTTTGATGGATAATATTCATTTATACCAAACAGACAGTTTTCCAAATAGCCAGTTTTCAATTACTAATAGTTTTCATTTTCAAGTTTAACCTATTCTTTTATTTATTGGTGTTTCTATATATCAACTCGTACCTAATTTGGATAACTACTCTTAGGTACTATAGAGTTTATAATTATTGGGTTCCTTAGGATACTCCATCTTAGCTTTCATTCAAATATATTAAAAATATTTGTTCTTATGTATATCTTCTCTACATGGGATCTTTTCACTGTTTTCAAAAATATAGTTTTCAAATTAACATGCATATTTCTCTCCTATTAATGTTTCTCAATCACAAATTAGATTTACTTTCATGAAATTAAAAATAATTTATTTTAAAAATCGGTCCTAAGCTATTAAATTTCAAAAATTTAATATACTAATGTCATTATATGTATTAGCTTTTAAGTGCTATAGGAACATAATTTGATCTCTTTATAAGATATGCTTATTAAACTTATATTACTTGCTAAATTTATTCATTTCCTAATTAAAACTACAAATAGCATGACAAATAGTAAACAGTAAATAATAAACTGGATGGCAGTAGTTTCTTCTTTAAAAAATACTCTGCTTGTAACTGCATATCTATCTAATACAAGGCAGTTATAATTCAACCCCTCCTGCATTTGGTGGCCTATTTTAATTCCATCTTTTCTAGGTTAGATATGTCACCCATAAGGACTTGTGCATTTTAGCATGTAATACTGTTTACCCATCAGCATTTATAGTCCCCAAAGTAATATAAGAATTAAATAGTCAAACTTTATTTTAGAGTTTCGGAGGATTTTAAATATTTATAAAGTCAGTGAGGCTTGTAAGAAAACCCTGTGATGCTTGAACAAACATTTTATAGCTCATAGAAATTCTTTTTCTCAGCCCGGCATGGTCGCACATACCTGCAATCCCAGCCCTCAGGAGGCAGCTGAGGTAGGAGGGTTGCTGCGAGTTCGAGATTAGCCTGGGCTACAAAGTGAGCTGAAGGCCAGCCTGAGTTGCCTAGTGAGACTCTGTCTCAAAAAGACAGAGAAACAAAAGCAAAAAGAAATTCTGTTTCTCTTGTCTAAAGTGCTCTCCAATTTCAGTCCTCCACCCCCAGTCTGTCTTAATATATTGTGTAAAGGGAAAGAATAGTGTGATGCAGAAGGAATTTGGTTTCTTTCTTTCTTTTTTTTGAACACAAATATTCAGAATTTAGACAATCATTCTCCTTCTGTAATTGACTTGAATAATGATCATTTTCTTTTATTTAAT
>RJWT010012826.1:0-22160 GCA_004365215.1 Cuniculus paca
GAGCAGCATTTATTTCTAACTTCCTTCCTAGATTTTGCCCATCTTTTTGCATCCAACACTCAATTAATGAAGACTGTATGCAACCGTAGGAACACAGGAGGCTCTTTCAGACTTCCTGCTCTATCATTTTCCCAGTTCACTTTTAGGAATGACCTGGAAAAACTTGAAGACTGACCCAACCTAGAACTGTCCTTAACGAACCAGGACCACACTGGCAGCTCTCCACACACCAAGGCCCACTCTTATCAGTCACATACTTCCCCCATGATGCACACTACCTTATTCCAGTGACCTAAAGACTACACACATTCTCCATGTCACCATTTCTTCACACAGTGGCTTTATAAATGTTGAATCAGCCAGGAATGGTGATGCAGGACGATAACCTCAGCTACTTGAGAGGCTATGGCAAGAAAATTACAAGTGTGAACCCAGTCTAGGCAACTTGGCAGGGCCCTGTCTCAAAACAGATAAAAAGGCATAGGGATGTAGCTCAGTGGTACAGCACCCTTGGATTCAATAACCAGTACTGCACTTTGAAGTTAAAATTAATCTAATGACTCCATACCTGAAACTAAAAAAAGCATACAAAAAATATATTTTATTTTTCATAAATATATTTGGAGAAAGATTCTCAACCCAATCCCAACCCATTACCTCCTATACCTATTAAAATTTTCTAAATAAAAATGATGTTGGGCTGGGGATTTAACTCAGCTGTGTAAGTGCCAGGCAAGTGCAAGGTTGTGAGTTCAATCCCTGGTACCAAAAAGTAAAAATGAAGTTGTTGCTACCTTACTTGTGTCAGTAAACAGCACAAAAATGTTAGGCCATTACTACTCTAGTTGGAAATAAAGGCCACACCTGGCCCCCCAGGCATGGGATTTTTAGAGGACCCCACTGGGCAAGAGGCAGGCAACCAAAAGTCAAAACAAATGAAACAGGGATCTGCAACAGTCATAATCACACTAGTATGAATAAGGTGCCTCAGCCAGGCACTTACAGAAGTTGAGCAATAGGGATGGGGAGGCCCACAAAACTTCCACGCCTGGGTCCTCATCAAAGACTTCTGGTCTGACACACAGAAAATGTCTGTCTGGGTAGTCCACCTCACTCTAACATAAGGTAGACAGGAAGCAGGACAAGGCCAGGAGATGGAAGCCTTCTCGCCCCTCAGGAGTCCTTCACTAGTGAAGCTCTTCCTGTGTTCTCTGATGGTGGTGGCGCTCCAAAGATCCTGGCAAGGAGCCCTCGGTTGGAGCGGGCTTGGTCCTGAGCAGTAGCCAAGCGAGCCCGTTCACGCCCTCCTGGCCGTGCTGCTTTCCGGGCTCTTAGCTCCTGCTCAGTAGGACGCTGGGCAAATGTCCAGGAGCTGTCTGGGCGGGCAGGGTCGCCATCAGCAGCAAGGAAGTGTTGTCCCCGCTCCACACTCCGAAGATAGAAATCAGTCTCACGCTTGGCTTGGGCAACCTCGGCTCTCAGGCGCTGCCTGTGTACCTGGCGCTCAAAGGCAAGGTGTTCACTGAGGTGGGACCAAGTAAAACGATGCAAATACTGTGGGCAGGAAAACAAGAAAAGTTCAGGATGGGGCAGATCAAAGAGGGTAAGAAATGGGTGTAGGCAGGCATGAGGGGCAGATTGGAAGTGTGGCAGACTGCCTGTCTCACCTTGAGGTTCCACAGGTCATAGCGGAAGGGGCTGCGCCTGCGGGCACCCATGGGTGTGTTGTGCAGACTCGCAGCCACGCGCTTGGCTATGCGCTTGTCTCGGAACTCCACCCAGCCCTCAGTATAGTCCTTGCTGTACTTGGATCCCTTCTTTCCTCCTGAGGCCGCTGCTGCCTTCTTCTTGCGTCTCACAAACCTATCTGCACACCAAAGACAAAGTCACAGTCAAGGAGGCCAAAGCAGCACTCCACTCACCTCCCAGCTCCGAACCTGCTGCCCTGCATCGACCTCCCAGTCCCTGACCCAGACAGACAAACTGAGGTTTCCTTTGTCAATCAATTTCTTAATTGGCTTCCCTGAACAGTATTTAAAATCCACTAAACTCCAAACCCCAATTTCAATTAGCACCTTAAGGGGCATAGGGTGCTAATTATAAGTTTCTTGATCTGTGCCACTATGCAAAAGGGATGTGTTCCCTTTTGTAGAAATGCCCCCTTAACAGTGATGGACACTCTTATAAACTGCTGTTGAATTTTATTCTTTGTTACCCAGAGTAGTATTAAAACAAATGGCTTAAAGAACATAAACATGCCGGGCGTGGCGGCGCACTCCTGTCATCCCAGCACTCAGGAGGCTGAGGCAGGAGGATCGTTGTGAGTTCGAGAGCAGCCTGGGCTACAAAGTGAGCTCAAGGCCAGCCCAAACTGCATAGCGAGACCCTGTCTCAAAAAAAAAAAAAAAATTCTGAAATGTATGTAGCAGGGGCACCAGCACTGCAACTCAGGCCAGGAAATTCTGCCTCTGAGTTAAGCTAGAAAATCCTGAAAATATTTTTTTTTCCTGTGGCACTAGCTTTTGATGACCTAAGGTAACAGACCATTGTAAATTTTTTTATCAGTACATGAGGACATTTAGTGCTTTTATACTCATGCCTTAGACTTAAAAATATGAAAGCTTAAGAAACTATGAGAGCTTAAAACAAGTCAAGTAGTTTAGAACCAAAGGCCTGTAGTAACAAACACAACTATGCTAAAAAGTAAAAAGTAGTACGGAATATAACAATGTATTAAAGGCTGGGGATTTAGCTCAGCGGCCTTAGCACCTGCCTGGCAAACTCGAGGTTGTAAGTTCATCCCCGGTGCCACAAAAAGAAAAACAAACAAACAAACAAACAAACAAAACTATGTACCTACAGTTTGTCAATACTCTCAGCATTCCATATATACACTTGTACGTTTTTAACATACCTGCTTCCACATTAATTTCATTTGTAACAAATTTGTTCTGCTTGTAGCATATGCAATGCACCTGACTTTATCGTTTCACTCTTGTGCATAAAGTCCAGTACGGAAATACATACAGTTTTTACTATTTTAGATTTTTAAACTGTTAAAAATTTCATCCGTTTGCCAAAATGATGAAATATGTGATTGGAAAATCATAAATCCTGTGGTGAATGGGGGTATAATTTAGAACTTTCATCTTGTTATATTTTAAGCCATTAATTTAGTAATTTTATATTTGGGGAAATAAAAGCTTTTAATTTTTTTTTAAACTGGAATCACTGCCCTGGTATAAACACTCTATACCACGTCTGTATTTTTAAAAGAAGACATGCCCCTGAGATTTGTATTCAGGTTGCATTCATTTAACACATTAGAGAAAAGGTCGGGAGAAGCGGGCGGAACCAGAATTAGAACCCAAAAGCTATTCGAGAGTTAAAACACCACCAACACAGCCGCTGCGCGCCCCTTTCCCCCGCGCCCCGCCGCAGCCTCCCAAGAGACATGCGCACTACCGATTCGCCGGCCAGCAGCCAGGAGCCGTCTAGCGCCGCGGCCCCCCGCGACCCAGCTCGCAGGAGGAGCGCCATCCTCCTTCCTTCGCGCCCGCGCCTGCACACTTACCCTCGGCCTGAAAGAACACGCGCCCGACCTCCCCGTAGGCGCTGAGGAGGTTGCGTACGTGTAAGGGTCGGAAGCGCGGGGGGATGTGACCCAGGTACACGATACCTGGCACCACTCGCTTCTTGCTGCCGCGAGCCGCTTCTCCGGGTTCCTCTTGCGCCTCCTCAGCCTCTGACTTCTCGTCTATCCCTTCCAGCGGCTCCTGCTCCGTCGCCGCCTCAGATCCCCCGGCCGCCATGCTGGCCGATAAGTGAAGCACGACAGGCCGTTAAGCAGCCGGTGCGGGTGACGCGCACCAGGTGCGACGCCTGCGACGAGGGGGCGGGGCCTGTGTGTGACGACAACGGAAGAGCTGCGCAGAGGACCCTGGGAGGCGGGGACGGCGGGCCGCGGCCCGGGGTTTAACTTGGTTCTCGGCAGCAGTGGGGAGGCGGGGGCAGACGGGGGCAGCAGACTGTCCTGGGGATTTGTAGAACCATTTTTTGGCAGCTTCTAAAGCTTGTAAATATCCATATTTTAAGTTTGAGTCTGACAGTGTCAAGTAGTTTTGAAAATTTAACTTAGGGGTTTTGTTAACGTAGGAGTTTTGAATATTTGAAAATGTAGTTTGTACAAGTTTTAATTTCTAATATTTAACCGGATTTTATTTTCGAAATATAAAGTTGTGACCTTTTAACAGTGTGCACTTCTAAACTGGACTTCGTGACTGTCTTACAAATGTAAGTGCGTGACAGCGGAGTGGAGAGTTCGTCCAGGTCTGTGATCCGTGCGGGTCGCCGTGTCGCCCAGGTCCTGTCCCTCAGCCTCGCCCTCGCTGCCTGCGCTGCCCGCGGACCCCCGCAGGCCTTGTGCCACTCAGACGCGGTCCCGGCCGCCTTCCACGTGGCTCGGCCCTGCCGATTGTCGCCCGCAGCCGCGGCCGGGAACCGCGCACAGACGATCCTGGCTGCGTTCTGGAGGCCGGGCTGAGCCCGAAATTGGCCGCATAACCGCGCCCTGACCAAGCTCCCCCAGCCCGCTCCGAGCGCGGCCAGGGTGCCCAGGACTTGCGAGGTGAGCTCGCACCGACCCGAGTGTGCTCAGCTACACCGCCAGGCGCTGGGCTCCTTAGGGAAGGAAGGTCTAGGGTCTAATAAGTAACCAGACCCCGACTTCTCGCACGCCTGCTTCATTATAAGACCCCTCTGCTGGTTGTCTGCTCAGGCCTTGCTTCACTTCAGTGGACATCGAGGTCTTCAAAACATGGAAAAAGCGAATGAATGAGAGCCCGAGCCCGTAGCTTCCGGTGGCTGGAGCTAGAGGGCAGATGGTGCGGGAGTGCCCGTCAGGTGTCCCTACACGGTGGCACCTGATACAGTATTCTCTACTTTGTGTTGGAAGTTATTAGGAGTCTCAAACAAAACAAAATCACCTAAAGTTTTGTGTATGGCTCCTGCTTACTCCTGCACATTACCCGCACCCCTCAACTCGGTGGAAAGTGAACTTTTTTCACCGGCTATCGCTATGAATTAGGGCAGTCGGGGAAGCGACCTTCGTTTCCTGCCGATTTACACGGAAACTGAAGAGCATTGAGTTAGTTGCTTACTCCTGGAGCCCCGCTGTTAACTGTCAATTATCCCTGACTGTTTTAAGGGTTTTTTTATTTTGGATAAGCGCTCAGGGTTCAGGAACCTTTCAAAAGCTAACTCCTTCGAGCCGGATTCGAACCAGCGACCTAAGGATGACCACGGTGAAGTATCCTACAGTCCTCCGCTCTACCAACTGAGCTATCGAAGGAGACAATAGAGGTGTCTTCCAGACACTTTAAATATTTAGTAATGTGTGTTTTTAAAAAACTATTTCTATTATGAATATTGGCAAACAAGGAAATTTATTCGAGTATTTGTTACAGTATCTACAACGGATCTGACAGTGATTATACACGCATGTAAAAATTCGTTCTCTTAAACGTTTAAGACCTGTGATTTTTGCTGTGTGTTTCACGTAGGCCTTAAAATCTAGCACCAGTGTTATGTGTACTGCTTCCATAGGTACGACACCAATGGGCCCATCGTCTTTTTGTGCTTGTTATCCAGGTGTCTGATCTACTTCACATCTTCTCCTCAAGGACGATGAATGATTATGCCATGGTCATCCTAAACACAACTGGATTGCAGGCGACTGGACTGGCCATCTTTAGACGTAGTTACCACCCAATTAATTTGGGAAACCCTGCAGTTCTTCTTTCTGAATTACAAAGAAAAACAGAGCTAGGTACAAATGTAGTGGACACAAAATAGACGAGTTTTATGAATGCGCATTTAGGTATTGAGTGGCTTATATTACATTGCACAGCTATAGTGAGGCAAATAAATGAAACATACCTGCACCTCAAATCTTAAAAAAGAAATGCAAACATTCCGTTTATGCATGTGCAGTTACACTTTGCTACCAAGGGTTTGTGGTGGCATTCAGCTTCTGGGCACCCAGGACAAATGAACTCTAAAGGGGAAACCCAAAAGTCATCTGGTGAGACTTTTTCTGGAGGTTATAAAATTTTTAATGTATGAATTATTAAGTTTATGGGAAAGATTTCTGGTGAATTATCTAAAAAGGTCATCCTTTATTAAAATTTAACATGCTCAGCTGGGTGTGGTGGCGCACTCCTATAATTCCAGCACTCTGGAGGCTGAGGTAGGAGGATCGTTGCAAGTTCAAGACCAGTGTGGGCTACAAAGTGAGCCCAAGGCCAGCCTGAGCGCATAGTGAGACCCTGTCTCAAAAAGACAAAAAAAAAAAAAAAAAAAGAAAGAAAGAAAGAAAAAAAATTAACAGAGTCTTGGAAAAATTCAAATTTTCTTCAAAAGATTCTGTCCAATGAGTCCCATAAGAAATCTCTGCAGCAATGCTAATACTTAATTCAGTAGCTCAGCTTGTTTTCATGAGAAACTGCGAATGTCAGGGTAGTTTTTCTTTCCAATAATGTGCCTTAACCTGGTATTGCCACGCAAAGCAGCAATCCCGTTTGATATTCTTGTTTATGAAAAAGCCTACTCAACCAAAAGACGTATCCTTCGAGCCGGATTCGAACCAGCGACCTAAGGATGTCCAATGTAAAGCCACTACAGTCCTCCGCTCTACCAACTGAGCTATCGAAGGAAGTGAAGGATAGTGTTTTTAGGATTCCTAAAATATGTTGTGAAGGCTTTTAATTATATTTAAAGTATATATATTTTAAAAGCAATAATCTTAGACGCTAAAAGTATTCTGCATTTCCTAGGGTTACAAATACGAAATTTTTATTGAGCTACACATTTAAAATCTCAAGAAATCCATGTATATCTCAAAATAAAACCCGAGTAAAATCTTTTGTCCTCTTCTCTTAATATTGCTAGGGTGAGTGTGCCACGATTTCCCCGAATGTCCTGTCTGATGACCTCCTTTCTCTCCTGAAGGTGTCTGAGTTTGCTTCATAAGAGTTACGTTTGCCCTAAATATGAATAGGGCTGTGAACGGAGCTATGTATGTTCAGTGTATTTTGGTATCAGTGCAACCGTCCTTTGTGAAAACCGAGTGGAACACCGGGTAGGTTAACAATTGGTAAAACTTCAGTGTGGATTTTAAGATATTCATGATCTTTATCCACCTCTGTGGAACCCTAATCCAATATTACTAGAAACCAGAACTCCTGCCTCATGGCTGAAAGCGGCAAACAAATCCCTTCAAGTTTACGGTCAACCAAAGCCCAATTCAGTCTTCTGAGCTATGGATTCGGGGACCTCAACTAATAGAGTCCTGGGAAATAATCAAAAAAGGGTAAATAAAGGATAACTAGGTTAAATTCTATCTAGGGACAAATGAGAAAGAACCCAGATGGCGGTGAGAAGCAGCGCAAAACTGACCTTGAACTAACTTTTGGGATGAATAGCAGGCGGCTTCACCTTAAATGTCTGAGTTTTGAACTCTCATCTAGGAGAACTTATCCCATTTCGTAGAAATCCCTGCTTTTTGTCTGCCCTGATTGTAATGAACAAGCAAGAGAAGTTCCAGTATTAAGGGCAGTCTAAAGGTCTTGGGATCCCCCTGCTCGGCTTCTTAAATAGACGTTTTGCCTTCTCAATTTCAGGTCTGATCAATTTCCCAATTTCATCGAGACTAGAAAATCATAAAGCGAACAGGAGGCCCGTTCTAATTGGGTTTCCAGAAAAGAAGCCGTTGGAAGGTGCGGGTGATGGGTGAGGACCTTCAGGGGGCTCCCCGGCAAGTTCCAGGGGTCACCCCTTTACAACTAGCTTCGCCGACCGGCATCTAGCACTTAGAGTTGGTACTGTAAGAACTTCGTACTTGGGCTCAAAAGAAAAAGAGGCAATGACTGCTTTAATCTTTTCGGAAGAACTCGGGCTCTGAGCTTGCAGTCATAAATATATTAGCTTTTCCTTGTGGATATTTACTTTAGAAAAATAACTTGTACACTCCTGGCAATTGGGCCTACAGAAGCCAAAATGATAAGCGAAATTAAATGGCCAAGGCTCTATCGCTTGAGAACTTTGAGTAAATCTTCAATGGCTGAATCCTGTTTCCTTCCGCAGCCCGGTTTCCGCATATCAGATCCCAGCATCGCAGTCTCGTCCGACCTCGAGGCAGGCGTTCCGCGGACTCCGCGCGCGGGTCCCCTGCACTCCGTAACGGGAAGCGCGGAGGAGGCGGTGTGATGCAGAGGGCGGCAGTGTTTTGGAACTGCCTGGTCGCGGCTTTGCCGACCACACTGCTTCCTGTTGTTAGGAAGGGGTCAGCCTCAGAGGCTGCAAAGCCTGAATTGCTTCCAGATCTGAGAAAGGGACAAGGCTGTAAGCGAGCGCCGCCAGATGGGGAATTAGCTCAAATGGTAGAGCGCTCGCTTAGCATGCGAGAGGTAGCGGGATCGATGCCCGCATTCTCCAGTTTTACATCCCAAGGCTTTCGGCCCTTTCTTTTCATCTTTAATATATTGCTGAAATGTGAACACGCGCCCACTTTGCGACCCGGGTGCTCTGCGTGTCCTTTAACAGCCAGGCGCTTGCACCGCGTGCGTTCATCACCCCTGAACCACGCAGTGCCCTGTGTTTCCCTCGTCTTTGGACAGATCTACCACCCACAGTGCTGAGGTTTGCGGATATCCTTCACGTTTTGCAAATCTAAAGTTTGGTTCCTGCCAAGTGGATTTACAAATCTACAGTCTCCTTTTTTATGTTCCAGATATCACATTTTTTTATTCACAGAATCTGTTTCCCTTCTGTCTGATGTATTGAGGACGCTTCAATTTCTGACAATGGCCGCAAATGCACCCCCATGTCTTAACAGGACGCTGGAGCGTCGAAGCCTCTGCCCGTGTGCGCAGGCTTGGTTTTTCCCACTCGCCCTCTCCTAGAGAATCACCTAACTGGTCTCGCGTGGGGGCTAGTGTGGGGCTGCTGCAGGCGCCAGGTCAGGGCAGGAAATGGCCCTGAGCCCGGGGACGGAAGGTAGAGCGGGGCAGAACCTATGTGGTTTGGGATCTACTGCGATGTGCAGAGTCTCATCTGGAACAATCTCAGCAACCACCCACCCGAACCCTACAGTTTTTCTTTTGTCCGCAACTCGCTCTCAAAAAAAAAAAAAGTTGGAATTTGCCATGTGCTTGTCTTTGATGTAACATCTGTCATCCCGGACTCTCCAATATAAGTCTGAGATCATATTTTTGAGAAAGTGATTAATTGAATGAATCGGCCCAAATTTAGCAGAGGTGTTCTATTGTTGCGATCTCTACTTTTTGGTTCCTCGCGTGCATAGGAAATCCTGTCCACTTTTCTGTGTCCTCCGCCCCCCAAATTAGTTTGTCTTCTAGCACGGTTTTCTAAACCTCGCTGCCCACTTCAAACTACCGGGAGAGTTTTTAACTACCACTGTCGAGGTCTCAACTCCAAAGCGACCCCAAGCATAGTTACAGTGTAAAAACCTCCCCAGGTGATTCCGATTCACATCTTATTTTCTCGGATATGGGACTGAAACAGCAGTGATGTAACACGCGGGGGCGACAGACCTTGTGAATTTCCTCTCGCCCGGCAGGTGGTGAGCAGGAAGGTAGTAGGTAGATCTCACCCGAACTCCAGTTGCTAAGCGCTCTGACCCCCAGGGGGCGCGCATGTCCTATCGATGCCCACCGGCCTCATGATTCTCCAGTCGACCCTCCCTGGCTCGGAATCTGAGGTTGAGGGTGCAGATCCGTCTCCGGACGCTCGGTCTGGTGGGTCTGCCTCTGATTCGCTTTGTCTGGGGCGGACAGTTCTCTGTGGGTTAAATTATGTCCAATGGAATCGAAGTATGATCGTAGGTATTTAAAATAGCTAAAGATTTTTAAAATTCAGCAAGACCGCACATGGAGAATCGTTTGAAATTGACTCGAGAATAGGAGTAAGTAGAACATGTCTTTAACTCGCTAAAAGGGTAAGTTCCTTCGAGCCGGATTCGAACCAGCGACCTAAGGATGCCTGAAACAACGCCACTACAGTCCTCCGCTCTACCAACTGAGCTATCGAAGGACTTACATGATAAAGGTGCTCCGCTGGAGAAGCCATCTCTGCGCGGCGGGGAGCGCGAGGCCGGCGGTCCCACAGCCAGCTGCTTGCTTGCTGTCTGCCACCCTGCGCTGCCTCTGAACTCGGAAAACGCGGGCGTGTTGCTGCTCGTGACTTCGCGGACACACACTTATAAATGTGTTAGTCTGCAATGTCAGCGAGATAATAGGAAGAGGAGAGGCGAAAGGGAAAGGCAAATGAAACTCTTCAACAGCATACTAAAATGTGTTTTTAGCAACATCAGTCCCTATAGACAAACCAGATCACTTTAATTCTTACCTCATCAAAAGCCTGTCGATGTGGAGCTCAAACAACGTATTTTTAACTTATCGATCTTAATACAAAAGTAGAAAACTGTCACTCAAATACGTGTTAATTTCGTAGAGCGCAAGAGCTTCACTAGCTTCCTGTGACGGTCTGAAGCTCAGAATTGTGTCACTCTTCCTTGTTATGAAGAACTGCCCCCGGGGCAGCTGACGTCAGAAGCCCGTTTCTTTCTTCAAAGTCCGTTAGAGATGTTCATTTTTAAAAAATCCGTTAGAAATTATAATGTTTTTACACAACGGAACCGCATCTGTCAGGCAAATGACATCACCACCACCACCTCTACCCTTCTGACACAGAGATTTTTTTTTCCCCCAAACGAGAATTAAAAGCAGATTAGTAATGAGTATTACTCATTGAACTTGCCCGTATCTTCCTCAGGTCTTTATGAAACATCTGCCCGGGCCTATTTGAATGAACTAAATAGAACATTTCATCTTCTCCCCAACTCCTGCTGATTAATGAGAGTTACTATTTTATAGATGTATCTAATGTTATCTACTTGGTCAAAATACATTTTTCAGAATGTTAAATGTGTGATTCTTGCACAAATGTAAAATAAGATTTCTTTCATTAATAAGAGATTGATACTATTACTTCCATTCCAATTTCAGAAGTTTTACCGAAACAGAGAGCAAAGGATTTTATCCTTTATGAGACTCCTATGGGACAGGCTTCAATTAATTTAATCTTTAGACTGAAATACTAGTGGACTAGGTTAGTTTTTCTTCGCTACATCACAATTTAGGCTGTTTTCCGAGAGATTTCACTCCCAAATATAGTTACATGAACAGAAGACCCCTTGAACAACTTCTGAGGATGGCTGATCTCATTTGCTCCGGTGGTTCTGCCGTTCTGGAATGCACAAGCCGAGGCCCGCCTGGGCTGCTGGCACAGGTAACTGCTCTGGAGCTGAGCACCACTACTTTACCTGCAGCCCAGCTTCTCGCAGGTTTCCAGGTCAGCCCCAGACACAGGACTAATTTCCTGAATTCGGAACTTCTGTTTACACCTCCTAACTGCCAGGGCTCCCTCCAGGACATTGCCCACATAAGGGGCTGTTGCTGGCCTTCCTAAACAGACTAAAATAGAACAACAGCATGCCAGATTGTGATTGTATCTGCCTGCACACTTCTTTCAGAAACTGACCTCCTATATTCAGAACTATTTCTTTACTGACTATTCTGTAGGCAGCCCCTCAAATTATTGACTTCCTGGCTTTTGTTTCTTCTTGCTCAGTCCTGTACCAGTCAAGTTGTACTAATGTCTTGGTTACTTTTTCTTCGTTGCTGAGACAAACACCTGACACCCAAAATTAGGGAAGAAAAGGTTTATTTAGCTTACAGTTCTTGGTGGCTTCAGTCCATAATCAGCTGGCTCCAAGGCAGTGTGCCGTGGCACTGGGGCAGCACTTCAAGGCAGCAGCCAGAGCAAAAGAAGCAAAAAGCAAGCCTCTTCTCTACGGTTAAATTATACACAGCTCCCCCCCCCTTCAGGGTGGGTGTAACACCGAAAATGACCTTGCCCTCCTTTGCGCAGGATGAGGATATTTACAAAGAACCCTGGCTCCCTGCTGAGTCTCTCAGTTAAACTTCTAAACTTCTCAAGTTGACACAATGTATTAACCATGAGAACTAATAATCAAAGTGTCTACAAAAACCTTTTAGATTATCTGTCCTAAAGAAAGCCATCGTAAGATTCTTTTAAGTCAGTTCAATACAATTTGCTGAACTGCCACATACCAGCGTAGCTAAGTTCCTGGGGGGAGGTGGGAGGAAGGATGGTGAGAGGATGGGAAAATAAAGAGAGGAAAGCTGAGATCAGGTGGAGCCTCCTCTCCTGATGGCAGAAGAGGAACTGCTTGCCACCAAAGCGCATTTATTTATACACTCAGGAAGATGATCCAATTGCAGTCCCTCTGCCTAGCAACTTGTTTGCCTGGCTGGCCTGGGCCTCTTGCTTTCTTGGAGCTGGAACAGCTTGTTTAAGTGGCTCACTTTAGACTCTCCATGTTCTCGGGGCTGGGCTTACTTTAGCTCTGCACGCGTAATTGATCTCCAGCTTCAGCTGCTGCCTACACTGAACATGCTGTATGTATGAAGGATTGTGTTTTAAAAGAATGAAAATACTGCTAAAAGAAAATACTGCTAAATCATTCAAAAAATATTCAAGCACCTACCATGTGTCCAACCAATTTTCCTTCAATTTCAAAATGTCACAGCATGTTGTGTTGGTTAGTTGTTTTGTCCTCCTGGTAAGGACTGAATTGTTTTCCTCTAAAATTCTGAGCGTTAAACCAGGTGTGGTGGCAAATACCTGTAATGGCAGCATTTGGGAGGCTGAGGCAGAAGGATCGCTGTGAGTTTGAGACCAACCTGGGGTAGAAAATGAGCTCAAGGCCAGTCTAAACTGCAAAGTAAGATTCTGTCTCAAAAAAAAAAAAAGACTAAATAAACAAATAACATTCTGAGCCTTAGCCCTCAGGGGGGCTATTTTGGGAGTAAGGAAGTAGTTAAGACTAAATGAGGTCAAAAGGCTGGAGCCCTGATCCAGTAAGATTTTGTCCCTCTTCCTCCTCTCCTCCCCCAAACACCAGTAGGCGGTAAGAAGGTAAGTATCTGGTACCAAGGAAGAAAGCTCTGCCAGAAACCAAGTCAGAAAATACTTTGATCTTAGACTTCTCAAACTCTGGAAATATGAGAAAAGGGATTTCTGTTGTTCAAGTCACCCAGGCTTTCATTAGGGTGTCCTGAGCAGACTACTAAGGGAACCCCCATACCCTTTTTACCTTCTCTGATCAAGGACTTCTCTACAATTTAAGGTAAGCATTGCATGAAGAATCATGCAATAGCCGATTCCCTGATCATGCATTAGCTAATACCCTGAATCAAACTTGGGCCTGGATTGACCTCAGAGTTGTCATGGATCTTGGATTCAGGAGAAAATTCAATTGTTAATGAGTATTTCAATCCACTTTCAACAATATAGCCAAGGGACCTTCACAAACAGAAAAAAAGTGGTTCATTCAACTAGTATGCACACACAGAAGCAAAATAAATCAGAAATCCAATAAACCCATTCACATTAAGACATGTGGTTACTAAAATTGGCAATACTGTATTATTTCAGATATCTCTAGTTCTTACAGTTCTCAGGAAATCAGTACTAAGCAGAGGTTGCTAATGAACAAAGAGCTCATGCTTACAGTGGGACACCAAGCTTACTTAACAACTATGACATACGGCCCAGAGATCCTGCATGAGGATCTGTAGACTATTCATGTGAATGTCTTTGTGTTTTAGGTTTCACTTGGTAAACACGGGTAATTTTTAAATTATCCAATGTTATGCCAACATCTATTTTTTCAGTCACTACAAGAACCTTCATTTTCCAATGCCTCACAGTTAATATAAACCCGAGCCTTTTGTTTTTGTAAAATAATTCCATTCGCCCAGTAGGTACATGGCAGCTTTCTTGGGGGCCTAGTAGTATGTGCTTGTTGTATTGGTGTTTTCATTTTAAACATCCAGCACAGAAAAGCCGCTTAATAAAAATGTGTTCTCCAATTGATTTAAAAGACACCTTGTCTCTCCTAAAGACTTTCTAACAAAGAGCCTGACGTTGTCATGTGGTTTCCACTATGGTCACCTTAACACTAGAGTCAAAAAGGGGGAGAGGTTGACAGTGACAGAATGCGAGCAGAAAGGTGCAAGGGTCACAGAGGAACCTGGATAGTGACTGTTATTGAGGACCTGGCCTGCTTGGGACAATGCTCAGAACGTAGCTGGAAACCGGGCCTGTGGCTGTAGGAACGTTGTTCTGAGGTCACCCAAACAGCCCCAGCGCCCAGAGACCCTACCCTCACTTAGGTCATGGATACACCTAGGGGACCAGGGGGAGGAGGTTGAGAAGGTGAAGGCGGGTGGGCGGGGACCGAGGAAATGTAAGTAAACAGGTAGAATGCATAGTGATAATTGCATGTAATACTTTCACTCTTCCGATTTCATCTTACCTTACCTCTCTAACACTAAAATAGTCAACCAGGTTGAACTGAAATCAGACATTCCTTAATTTTTCAAAGAAAAGGACATGAAATAGTCTACTAATACACTGGGGAAAGACGTAGTAAACAGGTGCCCGGCTAGCTCAGTCGGTAGAGCATGAGACTCTTAATCTCAGGGTCGTGGGTTCGAGCCCCACGTTGGGCGGTAACTTTTGTTTTTGAAGTCTTATCTTCCAGGACTGACAGTGGACTTCATTTTTACACTAAGAAACTCCAGTATAGGCTACCCTACTGTTGACAAGCAAGAATCCTTTTTAGAAGCCTTCAGTCGATCGGGGAATCACCTTGGGCGACTCAGTTCACTACTGAGCTGTTCCAACGTGCACAGTGACTTTTACAAATTGACCTCAGCGCCCCCTGGCGGGAGTGGCTGTCAAAGATGTGAAACCTGGAATTTCAACCTGACCTGGGTGCTCGGTTCCGGGGGATCCATGGTAGGTAGGGCCCGGGCTTGGAGTCTGAATATAGAGCAAGTTCCTCTGTTGACTCCGAAGCACAAACGCGCCAAGAAAGTTTGTGATGCAGAGAGAACGTTGCAGCCGTGTTGGAGAAGGCGAAGTCCGAGCTAGGGGACAGGTTGAGAGGCAGAAGCCTGGAGGCTGGGTTATGAGAATGGCAACTTTGCCTTCCAGCCCAGCCAGGGTGCCGCTTGTGGAATCCATCACACTCACGTTTCAGCCCCATCTGACCCCATCCGGACGGTACGGCCGACTTCTCCACGACAACACCATTTCTAACATGTCTTCCCTTCACACAGCCCTGGAGAAAAGTCCTGCGCTTTTCTCCCGGCTTCTCATTTATTCTCTGCTATCGAGGAGGACACAGGAATTATATCTCACGATCCCGCGATTTTCCTGTTTTGTTAACTTTAGCTTCAGAAGTACATTAAGCACAGCACTGAACGCACGTGATCTGGCCCCAGGAGGAGCAGGGAGGCTTCGCCTTTCCGGAGGCTGCAGAGTCCGGGGCCCTGGGGGGAGGGCAGCCGCCAGCAAGCGCCAAGCAGCCCAGGGGAGGACTCTGGCACCCAGATCGCGGCCCAGTTCTTGTGCTTCCCATTTGAACCCTTTCTCTGGGGTAGTGAGCGAATAATGGATGATGGCGCGTGAAGACCCATCCGTATGATCACAGCCGCGGAGTGGGGATTTCAGATGACCCAGAGGCAGTCGCCTTAAAACGCACTTTAAAGCAGATAAAAGAGAAGTCAGGATCAAAACCACTTTTATTTTAATTACAAGAAATTTCAAGTCGCAGTCTACCAACCAGACGGGGATGACAGTCTATGCGCCAAGATACAGGTCTGAATACCCGGTCACATTGTGGGATAAATCCAATTTTTTAAAACGTGTGTCTGGAAAGCACAAGTTATGCTTAAGACTCAAAATTAGGGCTCGTCCGGGATTTGAACCCGGGACCTCTCGCACCCTAAGCGAGAATCATACCCCTAGACCAACGAGCCATACGCCTCGCTAGCTCTGTAGATATATTAAATATTTAATGAGCTCTCCTTTGTATTCTATTGCAGTTGACCTAACTTAAATCATTTCTCTTTCAAAACAAAATCGCTCCAGTGCGACTCTCAGAACTAGACGTTCTTTCAAATACTGTTAGGTCCGAGGAAATCCTCTGCTCTTTAGGGCAGTTGGCCAGTCCTTCTAAGAGAAACAGCACTGCTGTTGGTTTAAAAAGCAGAAATTTGGTTGCTTCCTCCAGTCTACTGCACCTCTCAAGACGAGACTTGAAAAGCTGCGTTTTTCTCGGCGCAGGAGCTGGCACTAAAGTGCCACGCAAGGAACTTGCGGACCCTGCGTTCTGTTCCCTAACCCTCATGGAACTCGTGACTCGACTTACGTATTTTCCACGAAAGAGACGGACTGATGAACACGCAGCAAAGAGATCCTGAGTGAAAGAAGTCAGTAGTACCGGCAGTATGGGCAGCGAGCGACAATGAGGTCCTGAAAGCAGACTCCGTTGGAAAAGAGGCTGAGCCTACAGGCGACACCTTCAGAGGTGGCTCGAGCGGAGACCTGGCCTTAGCTGACGTGGACAGCACATGTGCACAGAGGGGAACGCGCATCCTGTAAAAGGGCTTCGCCTTGTCTGAAGCTGAAAAATCAACACAAGAAGTGTCTCTCGGTGAAGCTTGAGTGCGCCTCAGGGGAGCCCTCGGCCGATATTGAGGCGATGGCAACGCCTGCTCACACGGACCTCGCTCTGCTGTGACCAAGACTTAACTTCACTTCGCAAATCGCTGACACTGTTTTCCTTCCTAATGAGTTCAGTGCAGCCCTTAAGAAGGCTGGTTCTCTTCTGCCTCTCCAAAGCACTTTTTGGAGCACTGCAACTTGCGAGGATGGAACACTACGGATGGACTTGTGGCAAAGCGTTACCTATGTAGGTTCAGCAGTCCGTTTGCGACTGTAGTCCTCTGGCAATTTGTTTCTCTGTCTCAGAAAAACGTATCCAGTGTAAGTGGCAAATATAAAAGGCTTAAAAAGCTAATGGCCCGTACGGGGATCGAACCCGCGACCTTGGCGTTATTAGCACCACGCTCTAACCAACTGAGCTAACCGGCCCCGTTAGAGAAAAGTGTTTTCTAAACTATGTAGTAATTAACTGCTTTTGTGGCGTTTCTCGCCTCCCCGCCCCCACAGAGAAGTGTGTTTCTCCGAAGCTGCGTTTGTTTGCACCCCACTGGATTTCGTCCGTTTCCTAGTATCTACCTAATTTTTCTCGTTCTATGACGCACAGGACAAACAACACTCCCTTTCTCTTTCTACGTTCTCAAACTAAGATTACTTCTGCCCTAAGAACCAGCCAGAAATCACACACGCCACGCATCAGTAGGTTTCAGTTTTCCAGGCTGTTCCCTTGCCACCTCTGCGCTGGGTGTGTTTTTCTGTGATCCCAATTCCACTTGTTTCAGAGAAAGGTGTCTCAAAATACCTAGCCTCAACCGTGTTCCCCTCGCCACATATACAGGTCTCAACGCAGTGGCCAAAAGAATACTATAGAAAATGAGAAACTGATGACGCAAAGCACAGCGACTCGGCGCTTAAAATATGCATAGAACATTTGGTGTTGGTTGCGCAAAATAGGGACTTGGAGATGCCGGGGATCGAACCCGGGGCCTCATACATGCGAAGCATGCGCTCTACCACTGAGCTACATCCCCAGCTCTTGTAACAATCCCCTTGCTAATGTCCTCAGTTCTTTGATACCAATTTTTCCATCCTGAAACTAAAATTTGACAGTGTTGCAGCTAAATTTTCCTTTATTTGTACAACAGAATCCTGAAATGATCAGATGCAGGATTCATCGACTTTCCAAACGGAGGAAGCTTCTGCCATTTGTCAAAACTCTTAACCATAAAAGGGGTGGACTGACCAGGAACCCGAGAGCGGAGTAACTGCTTCAAAAACTCTTTCCTTGTACTTTTTCTTCAAAAGCAGCTAAAGTTAAGTACTCCTAAATCGAACAGCTTCTCCGTCGCTCCTTTCACATTCAAATGTCTAAGGTGTGTCCCTAAAAAGGTGGTGGTGGGGGGCGCGATCACTTCCCTTACAAGCACAAGCAAGGGCTCCACTGGGTTTTTTGATGTTGTTTTGTTTTGTCGTTTGACGGTTTGAAAAACTTTATTAAAAATTGTGGTTAATCTTCAATGAGCAACCATCCAACTTTCTGCGATAAGACACTTCTTTTAACCCTATTTCCAGATTTCAATTCATACACTACTTGGGGAACACTAGAACATCGGATCTTTTCTCACCATCCAGTAATCAGTGAGAGGGTTCAAGTTGAGATGAGATCATCATGTATTCCACTGATGTGGTGGATTGACAACAGGTGACCAACTTGTAACACCTAGCTGAACGGAATCTGGTGCCGGGTATGGAAGGCCCACCTGAGGACTGTGGCCCACAGCGCAAAAAGAGAGCTGGAGAGGAAGAAGTCGCGCTGTGTTGTTGGTTCTCCTGTTGCTTTTGGTTATCCTGGAGGAGCTTGTCAAGCTTCTTTCCTGGATGGCTGTGGTACGTTTCAGGGGAGCTCTGGTTCTTACTTTGAGGGTCGCCTTCTGGCTCCAGTGCAGACCCCTCAGCCTACTGGCACAGATCCTTCATCATGCTGGCACAGACTTTGTAGCTTCCACCACTGACCTTTGGGCCTTCCCGGTGCAGATCCGTGAAACAGACTTGTATGAGTCATTGTCATGGGCTCTTAGGCCTCCAGCTGAACTTGTAGGGGGCATTGTCATGGGCTCTAGGTCTTCAGCTGGACTTACGCAGGACATTAACAGGGAATCCAGGCCCTCAGTTATATTCTTCAGGTCTTTAGTGTGTGGAAAGATTTCCTGCACTTTTTTGTGTTTGACTCTTTGGGTGACTATTATAAAATAACTCTATAAATTATGTGTTCTGTATTAAATTCTTTTCCTTGCAAATCCTGGCTACAACAACTGATTTTTGAAAGTGTTAGTTTGGCCCCACTTGTAGAAGGCTTGTGCTGTTTACCTGAGCCAGAAACAGAGGGGAGTATCGTGTTAGTTCTTGACTAGATCAAAGTCTGCACAGCATATAGTATTATCAGTCCCATTTCAGGCTACCAACAATTTCTGTATCAGACAATCATTAAAGGACAATTAAATTAACAAACATTATATCTTCATTCTTTACCAATCTCCTAATTTCTAAACCCGTATGTTCATTTTTCTCCCTCAGCTTGGCCATCTTGAAACATCTAAAATTCAGCTGCTAAAAAGATAACCCATTGCTGAGCGATGATTCTCCCTTGGTCTCACATTTTCCTCTCTTGCTATGGAGGAACTAATTTCTCTTTGTTCTGGATTATGTTTGCCAAAGATGATTGCATAGCAAACATCTTGAAAGAGAGAGATGTCAGGCCTCACTGGGGCATGGCTTTCCCACCACCTAACCTCATTTTTCAATTGTCACATTGTTCTGCTCAGGCCTGAGAGCTGCCTTTGGCAAACAGGATGTCATAAAGAAGAGAAGACAGAACATGGAATCTTTCCAGTGCCAGGACATCAATTTGTACTGGCTGTTCTGAAAACTTTGACCACTGATGTTTGTTCAGACCTCCTCACTTGAGGCCCCCTTACTATCTTCCCACTTGACCATTCCTTGTCCAAACTCTATACAAGGTTCTGCTTTTTTTTTGTAAGACATAGCCTTTTCACCCTCTGTCTGCCTGATCCAGGCATATTATGTGCCTCATTGCCTTCACAAAAGCCTGTCAGGTAGTCTCTGGTGGTCTCTGATTTGCACCATTCCTTACAAGAGACATTTCCAGAGCAATGGGTGTAAGGAATGGTGCAAGGCAGAAACCAGCCAAGACCACCTGGCTTGTGTAAAAGCAACATGGTGTGGAATTTATTGTGTCTGTGTGCAGGCAGACAGAGGGCAAGAAAGTCATTTGTTAAAAGATAAGTGGGCTTTTTTTTTTTTTTTTTACAGGATTTGAAAGAAGGCAAGGGACATTAGGTGGGAAGATCTTAGTAAACACTAGTGGTTAAAGTTCCCTAAATTGAGGCTGGGGATTTAGCTCGAAGGTATAAGTGCCTGCCTGGCTAAGCGCCAAGTTATGAGTTCAACTCCTAGCACCAAAAGAAAAAACAAGATCTGCTCAAAGTTCTCTGAATGTCCTGTATCTCAGTGGGAAAAACCCTTCAGGTATTCTGTGTCTTTTGAAGATTCCCTGTTCCTTCTTGTCTCTTTTACAACATCCTGTGTTTGCTGAGGGCACTGGTGCTGAGCTGAAAACAATGCCTCAGCAGGCAGACAGGTTGGCTATTGGGAGAGTAATGTTCACATTGAGCTTTTCATTGGGCAGACATGTTTACTGCCAGTTATGCAAAAACTGGGATTTCCAATTTTGGAGTCTTCTGAGCACAACAAGCTAGCGCCTGTAGGTGTAGCCCACAGGGTGTAGCCTACAGGGGATGAATTGCTCCTATACATTTTATATACTTAAGAGGGAGGGATGCAGGGAATTGCGTGAAAATCTTTCTTTTCCTAAGCCCATCCCACTGCTCAGAGGTTTTTGCTGCCTCTTGTGGGAACTAAGGCAAGTGCCTTAAACTACTTTTCATTTCTTTTTATTTTGTTCAGCAAAATGGATGCTGGTCCACTTCATCCTAGATAGTCATGGTTTCTAGGCCTGAATAAAATAGCATGTTTTATTGTCAGGAAATGTTCACATCCAGTATCTTCACTGAATTCAACCATCCTAAGGCTGACTACACAGAGGTTTTTGTGAAATTCAAATTTTAACAGGCTTTCCCCCAGGCCTAAAACTTTCAAAACAAACAGGATAACACCTGAAATCTTTTGCAAGGGAAACAATGCCTGGTTGAACTGCCTTTGCCTCTGGTGGTGAAATTCCCCCATACCCTCTTTACTTCTAATACCTCATGTATGTGACTTCAGTTTAATCAGTTGGTTCCCTAAGTCTTCTTCCCATCAAAGTCAAATTTACAACTAAACTTTTTCTTTTCTTTTGGTTTTCTTGAGGCAGGGTCTTGCTAATATAGTTCAGGCTGGCATTGAACTCACTGTGCAGCCAAGGCTGACTTGAAAGAGCAGCGATCCTCCTTCCTCAGCCTCCAAGTGCTGGGATTACTAGCATGTGCCACCATCCCTGATTTAAAACTAAATCCTTGGCACAAAGTCTCCTTTAACTTTTTCCTTCCAGAGGTGGATAGTTTAGAAACCACGTAGTCAAATTCTTAATCTTTCACTTTTGCCATTTCCTGCCCTTTTTCATGTGGAGGGGCTTTTCTTCTTCGATCACAGCTGGATGCCTCCTCTCTTGGGAGCCTGCTTGGCAGCCTTGGCACATACTCGGTCTAGACATGTTCAGTGAATATACAGAGGAACAAACCCTTAAAACCCTGTCCTCCTCCCCAAAGCCTCCCTTTCTCCTTACTTTGCTACTCTTCACATCCACTTGATTTCCCTTCCTGAATACAGGCTGGAGTGTGCAGTCAGCACTATTTTAGCACCTGGGTCTCACTGAGTTAACTAGTGGGCCAAACTCTGATGTATCTTCTTTGTTCTCCCATCCTCCAGCCCAGGTTGTCCCCTGACACTTGATATGTAAGCTGCAGTTACTGAACAAAGCAAGGAGCGCCCTCAGGAGGGATGTTGGGTGCTTTTCTCCCCATCTGTCTATAAGGAATTACCATTTCTTAAACAAGGAGGGGTCCCTGGGCACGGTAGAACACATCTGTAATCCTAGCACTCCAGGGCAAATGAGGTAGGAGGATCACTAGGAGTTTGAGGCCAGCCTGGGCTCTATAGTGAGTTAAAGGCCAGCCTGAACTACATAGCTAGACCCTGGGGGGGGGGGGGGGACAAAAAACCAAAAAACTAAACTCTTCATGTAATTAACTCCACTACGGCCACCTAAAAGAAATTTGAGTAGGCTCAAGAAAAGTAATAACAGGGGTCAGGGATATAGCTCAATGGCACAGCACCTGCCTGGCAATCACAAGGTCCTAAGTTCAATTCCTGGTACCAAAAGAGAAAAGAAAAATAATAATAATATCAAGATCTGTGGCTCTAGTTCAGTGTTCTGGGCACTGTGGTAAGCAAGGACTTTTCAGGCT
>RJWT010012827.1:0-22179 GCA_004365215.1 Cuniculus paca
CCTCGGAACTTCTTCTCTGATGGTGCCTGCCGTGTGTATAGGGGCAGAGAGACGAGCTAGAGCTGCACCCGCTACCCCTGCCCCCTGCCCCGGGTTGACAGCAGTGAGAACGTGGGACAGCTCTGCACCCACGGGTGTACAATCCCTCTGAAGAACCCTTTGCACCTGGCGCGGAAACAGCGTGCAAATTGCTTCCCTATGACTGAACTGCTGTTGCAGACCTCGGGGTCTAGGAGTGTGTGATTGGGGGTGTCGTTTGAAGACAGTGGGGCACTGTCTGAGCAGGGAACTGGCTGCGGTGCCCACTGGCAAGTGTGGGCAATACTCAGGTTGGCTGCTGGGTGTCACCTGACGTTTTGCTGGAGTCTGCAGGGCCTTGGGAAGAGAAGAACACAGGCGGGCACTGGACGGGAAACAGCTGCCCAGACCTGACGCTGGACTCACACCTGTGGCTCTGGGCTGCCCGTTCCACTTAAATGCTCTAGACAGGGAGGTCTTTCTTCTGAAGTAGGGAAGTGCATGCATTATCTCCCCAAAGGTGGGTTCTTTTCTGACGTCGGGTAGGGAATCCAAAGTCTACGGTGCAGTGGGGGCATTTTAATCCATTCACCTGGTTGAGTCACATACTTCGGACTACAGAGATAATGTGAAGTCAAGAATCAGGCCGGTCTGCCAGGCATGGTGGTACCTGCCTGTCACCTCAGCATTCCACAAGGCCGAAGCAGGAGGCTTGCAAATTCAAGCCCAGGCTGTGACCTTGTCTCAGAATAAAAAGACCAAGGATGCAGTTCAGTCCTCAGGACCGCAAAAAAGAAAAAAGCTCAGACAGGTCCTGTGTGGATAGCGCTGTGGTCTCCCAAGCCCGCGGCTCTGCTCAGCACCCCTGGTGGAGGCGTCCGTCCTCGATTCTTCTGAGTGTCCCCTCCCCTGGTTTTCAGTTATTTTTAAAGAGGTAACATAGACCCCACAAAATTTGTGTGCAAGGGCAATGATTTTAGGAGTCAGAGACACTTCACCTGGCTTACAACCTGGCGTCCTCCTTAGCACATAAGAAAATGTGGGGCCGCGATGGTCCTGTGACCTGCACAGGGTCCCCGATCTGGACTGCAACCCTGATACTGGTGAAGGTGAAAAATCAGGGAAGGGCGAGGGCCACGGTAGCTGCGCTGGCCCTGCGTGTTTCCACATGAACTGAGGTTTGTGCTATTCTGGTCCCATGAAGAACATCATTGGAAATGTGTTGCGGATCCCACAAACATGTAGGTTGCGCTTGGTAACTTGGCTGTTTTAAGAATATGAGTTCTGCCAATCCATGAACAGGAGGGATCTTTCCATCTCCTACAGTATTCTTCACTTTCTTTCTCCAGGATTTTGTAATTTGCATTGTAGAGATCTTTCACTTCCTTGGTGAGGTTGATTCCTAGGTATTTTTTAGGCTATTGGGAATGTAAAATTTTTTTTCCTGATTTCTTTCTCAGCTAGTTTATTCTTGGTAAGTAGAAAAGCTACTGATTTTTTTAAAAAATATTATTTTGTATCATTTTATTTTGTGAATTTATCAGACCTAAAAGGCTCGGTGGAGTCTTTAGGATCTTCTAAGTATAGGAACATATCATCTACAAATAGAGATAATTTGTCTTCTTCCTTTTCTATTTGTATCGCTTTTATTTCCTTCTCTTGCCTAATTGCTTTGGCTCAAATCTCTAGGATCATAGTGAATAGAGGTGGTGAAAGTAGACCTCTTCTTCCTGTTACTGATTTGAGAGGAGACACTTTCAGTCTTCCCCATTCTTTATGACGTTGGCTATGGGTTTGTCTTATGCAGTACAAGTTTTATTTTGTTGAGGTATGGTTCTTCTATAGCTAGTTTCTTCAGAGCTCTTATCATGAAGGAATATTGAGTTTTGTCAAAGCCTTCTTCTCCGTTAGCTGAGATGGTTTTTATTCTTGATTCTGCTCACATGGTCTGTTGTTACATTTATTAATGTGCATATGTTGAACCATCCTTGCATCTCTGGAATGAAACCATCTTCATCCTGGCATATGAATTTTTGCTGTGGTGTTGGATTTGGTTTGCAGGTATTTTGGGAAGGACTTTTATATCTACATTCATCAAGAATATTGGAATACAGTTTTCTTTTTTGTGTTACATTTTGGATCTTGACTGTCACTCAAAGGCCTATGTGTCAAAGGCTGGTCCCCAGCCTGGGCACTATTGGGAAACATGGGTGGGCACTTGAAAGTGATCCTGGGACCCTATCCCTTCCTTTCTCTCTTTTCCTTCCTGACCATCATGAGGTGAATGGCGCTCCTCCATCACACTCCATCATGATGGACTGGACTGTCACAGAGCCAAAACCAACATGAACTGAACCCTCTGAAACTGTGAGCCAAAGTAAAGCCTTCCTCCTTCTATGCTGATTATCTCAGGTATTTGTCCTAGTGATGGAAAGCTGACTAAAACAAGGCAGATGAACAAAAGCAAAGGCTCATCCATCTTACCCCATCCCACTGTGACTACAACAACCCGTATTGTCAGGATACTTAACTAAGCAAATGTTCTTATTGCTATAGGATCTCTGTAAGAATATTTTGGGTTCAGAGAATCTGTCCTTTGGAGAAAAAGCTGGCAGATGCTTGTGGCTGGGCCAGTGTGTATGAGGATCTGCCTGGTGGAGGTTCTGCTCCATCTGGTCTCCAATGGAGCCCATTCCGCGGGCTGGACACAACTGTTAATAGAGGCCCAGTCCCTCTGTTTGGATGTCTTCTTCCAAAGAGGGGAGGAGTCTGTTGCAAACTTGACAAGTTAAAAGTAATAACCCCCTTCTTTTCTCTTCCTTCTGTCCCTTGCTTATTAAGTCACACTATAGTACCCTGCCCTTAAGAGCTAACATTCAGCTTCTGTGTCCTTATTAATCATGGATTTCTTAGTAAAACAAGTCCTGCACCCTACACACTGGCCCTCCATAGACCACATTCTGCCCCTGGCTTCACAGAGGCACCTACAGAAATCAGCAGCTGCAGATCAAGGCATGGAGGTGAAGGCCTTTCACACTTCCTGCTCGGCATCTCCTCCTGAAGCCAGAACCTCCTCTCAATCACGTGCCTTGAGTTCACCCACCCGCTCAGCCCTGCAGCTGGAGTTGGAGTCAGAACCAAGCCTCCCCAGACCTGCCTTCCAGTTCTGTGTCCTGGAGCAGGAATACGGAGCATGGAGACCAGCCCTGACCCTTATCCTCGTCCTCTGCGAAGCGAGGCCACAGCTGTGAGGTTGTGGCCATCCTCTGCCTCAGATCCAAAGCAGGGAAGGCTGTGTTTTGGGCGTTGCAATGACCTGGAAAATGAGGGTTTGGGAACTGCGACTGCAGCTCTGCTGGACTTGAGTCTCCTCCCCTGCAGCACAGGTGCTGTTTCCTAGTTGTGTTGAGAGCTCACCAGAGCATGCTAAGGGGGGAACGGACGTGCCAGCCTCTTTCCGCCACCGGCTCGTTCCCCAGAGTGAGGCCTGCGGAAAAGAGGACTGCACACAGGTTTCCTTGCCTCCCTCCGCCATCATGAGCCCTGCATAGCGGCCAGTGCTGGCTCTTCCCGGAAGCCCTGCTTCCCCTCCCCCAGTAGGCTCCTACCCCTCTGAACTCTAGCAGCCAAGCTCCAGATCGCAAAATTATCACCCACGAGTAAGAATTAACTTTTGTGAGCGCTCAGGGTGTGCCACGTGGCCGGACGTCGCCATTGCATTGCGTCACTGAACCCAGGGCTTCCCAAACTGATGCGCACTCAATCTCTTGAGAGCATCAGGAAATTTGGGGCAGGAGACTGTGCCCACCCTGGAAGTTGAGATTTACTTGTCCTGGAATGTGGCCTGGACTTTGGATTTTGGCCAGACATTCCCCCGAAGTGGTTCAGCATATTGACAATTTGGGAAGTGCCGGTTACTCTCAGAGTGCTCTGGGATGGTGACTGTGACTGTGCCCTCCTCACAGACGGAGTACCTGGGACAGAGCGAGCTCCCCATCCTCAGCTCCGTGTCAGCATGGCCTCCAGCCCCCATGGGCTCTGCAGGCCCGCAGTGTGGCATCAGTCCTGCTGCTCAGTGTGGGCCACGGACCTCAGCATCAGCTCGAGCTGCTTCCAAATGCAAACTCCCCTTCCCCACCGCATTGGGTAACTCCCTTCACGGGATTCTGATGCCTGCTGACAAGTGTTTAGCACCTTAGAGCCACCGCTACTGCAGTGTTGAGATGCCCTGAAGGTCAGGGTATACGCTGCCCCCTGGGAGTGCAGCTCTGGCCCCCAGCACTGCTGATCTCACTGTGCCCAAGGATCATCTGGGTGTCTGGTTAGGTGGCTCCTGGCACACGCCTGTAACCCCAGCACTCTTCGAGGCTGAAACAGGAGCACTGCAAGCTCCAGCCCAGCCTGGGCAATTTGGAGACTTAGCAAGATGCACTGGGCTGGAAATGTAGCTCAGTGGAAAGGCCCTGGCTTCAGTGTTCTGCCCCAGGAAAAAGAAAGGACTCCAGGAATTGTTTCCATGCATTGAAAGTCCCGGAGTTACACTGCCTTCTGTATGGTTTCACGTTAGTGCATTCAGAAACCAAACCAGATCCCCCTTTGGAGCAGAGACCAGGCCGCCTCCCGCAGCCCTCGAGCGGTAATGAGCAGGCGGCTGCAAAGCAGTGTGCGCGTGATTGATAGCGGGATGGGCCAGCGCTGGGCACCATGGTGATTCGATCATGCTGGTCCTTGCCTTCCGGCTGGAGGCCATTACCTGCCTGCCATGCTTAGGATTCAGGCACAGAGCCTGGGCGGGAGCTACGCAGGGGTTGGGCAGCGGGAGGCAGGAGCAGGTGGCAGCACAGCCCGCCGGGGTGGCAGCGTCCTGCCTGAAGCTGGTGGACGCTCTGACCTGCAAAGCTTCCCAGGGGAGAGAGAGGGAAGCTTACTTCCTCCTTCCTCTTTTTAAAGCAAAATATTAACTTGACACGAGTCCAAGCAGTTTAAAAGGCACTAAAGAGGAGCCCAATTTAGAAGAGATTTCAGGATGCTGCAAACAGATGTGGCACAGCATTTCAGGATATTTGGGGGGATACCGGGGGAGGGTGGAACCCAGCAGGCTCCTTGGCCCTGCCAGGTGCACCCTGGAGGGAAGCACCCCACACTCCACACACTCCCCCATATCCCACAGGGCCCAGAGGTTAGAGCAGACCCTGCTACACCCCAAGGCCCAGGCCACCACCAAGCTGTGTCCCAGCCGGTGTCCCTGGCCACCAGCACCACACCCAGCTGCATTCTGAGCTGCGCATGGCACAGAGAGACAGCATGGAACCTGCACTTGGCCAGGGCCGTGGGGCAAGCATGTCTCCCAAAGAGAACGGTCCCCACCAAAGAGAAACTAAGCCCTCAGCACCCGCAGGGCACTCTTGTTTTCCTTCAATGTTTATTTGTCAGCCCATGTTTGTAGTCCAAAGCGATTCCATTCCTCGTGAGGAGTTAGTACACATACATAGCACATCTTAATTCTTTTCACTTCTCTGCCTGCCTGCATCTCTTGGTCTCCATCCCTTTGCGAAAGATCCATCTCTTTGTTTCCTATTATCTTTCATTTTGCTATTTATTTACACTGTAGGTTTCTCAGCTAAGAGAAACTGTCCAATATTTAAACTTGTGTGTATGATTTATTCCACTTAGCGTTATGGTCTCGAGGTGCATCCTTTGTCCTACACATGACTCACGTTTATCCTTTTATACCACTGTGTATATAAATGCATTTTTCTTCACTCATTCATCTGTTGATGGACACATGAGATGCTTCCAAAGTTTAGCTGTTGAGAGTTGTGCTGCCACAAACATGGGTGTGCATGGATCACTGTAATGTGATGTCTTCGACTTCTCTGGGAAGATACCTCGATAGAGAAGGCCTAGGTCAAATGGAATTTCTAGTTTTAATTTTTAAGGAATCTCCACACTGATTTCCATGGTGATTGGACTAGTTTACATTCCCTCCAGCAGTGTAGAAGTGCTTTTTTATTTCTCAGATTCCAAGGCACTGAATCACTATGCACTCACATTTATTGAAAAAACCCAGGGCAGGGAGGTTACAGTGAAATAGAAGGCCAGGTGACCTTACCAAATGCCTTACATCCATTGCATTATGGGGGTGGTAATTTTCTTAGAAGAGACACATAGGTATTTTTTTTTCAGAGTAGACAGATAGTGTCTACATTTATTCTGTACCTTTCATTATGTATACATTGTATCTACATAGATTTAAAACCTTACCTAACAGTGGTAAGATTTGTGCATTCAACTTCTTTCAAGGAACTCAGGATGAGCATGGTCATGGGTGTTTGCTTGGCTGCTGCTCTTAGACATAATATCTCTTCTGTCTGAAGAGTTTCTTTAAGCAAATAATTTAGAGCAGGTTTGCGGCAAAAACATTAAGATTCTTTCACTTTTCCTTTAGAATGTCTTTACTTCACCATACTTAGAACAGTATGGCTTGGTAAGGTATTTTTATTAGGTAAAGCAGCCTGACTAGGACATAGCTTTCAGGAGTGGGTGTGTGTTTTGCTCAATTGTGGTTTACAGAGAAGCACGAGTGTTAAATCATGTGTGCCTTCCAATGGGTTTATCTGAAAAGTACACACATGCGCCTGATCTGGAATTCCAGCCACTGCCTTCTTCTCTGCAGCTGCAGAACACTCAAAGCATGTCCCGGATACAAGCGGATCCAGTATATTTACCACGCATGCGCCCTTGTGGCTTAATTAGCCTTGTGAAAGAACAGTGCTGACACTCATATGAGTTATGGTTGCTGTCAAGTTAGACATCTCCACGCATACACGAGATCTTCCCGGACTTACTTCACGGGCAAGGCGTTACTATGGGTCTCTTGCTTAGGTCTCTTATTTTAGGGGCTGCACCAGTATCCCTGCTATAAATCTCCGAGATGTTGTAGATAAGCCCTTTATAGAGTCACGGATAATGTTCCTACACTGAAAAATAAACAGATGACTCCCACCTGTGTCTTAAGGGCCACCTGTCTCAAGTCCCAGCATGTCTGGTCAGCCCCTTGCTGGCAAAGCCTCACAAGGCTTACGTGGAACCTGTGGAAATTCCCTAAGGAGGCAGCTAGCGCAATGCCAGCTGGGACATTGAGCCACAGGCGTCCGGCTTCCCGGGACAGCTGCTCCTTCCCTGTTCTTTTTGGTAAACGGCTCCCAGCTGAGATTTCCCTTCTTGTGCTGATTTTTTTACTTCATCCCCAGAATTCAACTCTCTGTGTAGCCACCGTGTGTGTGGGGGTACACAGGGCATGCTGACCAGCTGTGGCAGGGTTTGGAGAATTAAGCAAGACGAAACCCTTGCCAGCCGGCCAGGAACAGACGACTTTGGAGTATGAAGGGAAGGGCATCTTCTCAGCTTCCAAGCAAATTCATTTTATCAGAATCAGAGAGTCCGTGCCAGTGAAGAAGGGGTGCGTGGGGCTGTGAATCTGAGATCCCCTCTGAGTCACAGACACGCATCTCAGGGGGAGAACCGGTGGGAGGAGAACGTTCACAGGGGAAGGAGTTTGTGAGTAGGAGTTGGGATCCTGGGCTCAGTTGGGGATTAGGGCAAACTGCTCATCTGAACATGAAATATAAGCGGATAGAAAGGAGAGCAGTAAAAGATAAGGCTAGAAAATTGTAGCCAATTTTTCAAAATTCCTTCCGTGGCGGCTGAGGAATCTCTGTTTTAATTTCACGGACAGTGGTTGGAAATAGGCGATCCCTGGGCAGCAGAAGAAAATGTGCCGGGGGATTTTCTGTTGTTGGCTGTCGGATGCTCGGGCAGGCAGACTCTGGCGCCTACCCTGAGGCTGTTTGTGGCAGGGGGATGAGAAGTCAGAAACCACATCTGGGCGGCATCTCCAGGGTACCTTCCTAGCCTTGGCAGCGCTCCTGGGCCCAGGTTAGAGAAGGAGTTGGCTGGGTTCTGTGCCTGAGTGACGGAGGAAATTGCAGCAACATTAACAGGAAGCTGGCAAGAGTGGTGTCCGTGACCCAGGAGGCCTTGGTGGTGTCGGCAGAACCTTCATGGGGAAGAAGCCCTTAAAGAAAGCTGGAAATCAAGGCATGCGCTTAGGGGAGTGGACCCAGAGTTACAGAATAAAGCTGCGTCCACAGAGGGGTGGGGACAGGAGTTCTGGCGCAGCACAAGAGGCCAGGACAGAACCCACCGAGGCTGCCTGTCCCCTCCAGGCCCTGCTTCTGGGCTGTCCTCAACCCAGGCTTTTGCTGACACCTGCAAGCACCACATGAAAAAAGTCATTCTGAGCAGGAATAAGTCTGTCACATTTCTTCTGCCTGAGAAACCCTCAGGTCAGAGGTTGAGATACTATGCAAAGACTGTGTTCATATTTCATTTATTGAATTTCACTGATATTAAAATGACTTTGTCGCTCTAACTTGGGAAAACCATATAGCTACTTCCTCCTTCTGGAAAAAAAAAAAAAGAACTTTAATCTTTAGTGTCAATTCTGATTTTCTGCTCCCGTCTCAAGAATGTTCAATCACTTTCTGAAACTAGGAGAAATGCATGATTCAGAGGAGGGAAAATATTGCAAACTTCCTTTTATAGTGTATGTTTCCCAGCAGAGAGGCGCATAGAAAATGAATGGTTGCTGTAATTGAGATGTTTGTGACATAATACAATTTGTTAACTTTAGACTATTTTCCTAAACTTCACCCCACCCATGATTCACATTTTGTTTCTTTCTGGAATGAAAACAAAATAGATGACAGGAAAGCATAGACCTTGCTCTCAAATACATGGTTCACTTTTGGCTTTGCGTGCAAACTCTAACCTGTCATTCATAGCGTCTCCCATCCTTAGGGGAACTAAAGAAAAACTAACCCCATGATTTTCCTTTGTTTTCTAAGGTCAAATGCTGCAAATACTGGCCAGATGATACAGAAATATACAAAGACATTAAGGTTACCCTAATAGAAACAGAGCTGCTGGCCGAATACGTGATAAGGACATTTGCTGTTGAAAAGGTAAGTTTAAAGGCTTGAGCAGTAGTGTGCTAACCTCGTTAACTTATCTCGGGTAACTCACACGTGGTCCTACTGAATGCAGGCAGTTTCTCAAGCTCGCATCCTGCCCACTGCGTCTACAACAGCCCAGAGCCCCCTTTCCATCAGTCATGCCCATTTCATAACAATTCATGTTTTTGCGACTAAGCCAAAGATAACGTCCACTTCTCTGTTCTTGCCCTGCCTGGTGCGATTCTGCCCATCTCTGAGCAGAGCAAGGTCTGCTGAGTGTTGACTCCTGTCCTTGCAGCCTGATCAATTCCCTCCACGCGGAAGGACCATGCAGGCATCCCCGCAGTAACTGAGGATTGCTGTTGAGATGCAGCTCCTAACCCCTGCTGCGATCTCTCGCTCCACCAAGACACTTTAAGGCCTCCATTCAATACAAACTGAGGGGTTTTTAACGTAGCCCACCTGGGAAACCACACAGCTGCTGTCCAGGAACATGGGACAGCTTTGCATGGCTCTGCCCTCATTCATGCTCACTGCCATGGTGACGTCAGCCCTCTGCAGCAGGGCCAGCCAGTGTAGGGTTGGGGACCACCGTGCTGTCCTTCTAGCCTCCTCCCACATGCATGGGTGGGGCTCCTCCAGGAAGGACTGTCAGACATAACAGGGAATTTCCTTACCCCCTCTTTCTGCTGACGTAGGGAAGGGCTGGAGGTGAAGCTAACTGTAGTCCATCCCAAGAAGTGTCGCAGGTAGGCGCGGGGAAGGAGGAGGTGACATGACTGAGGCCCACAGACCATGCTACGCAGGTCAATTCAATTAGGAGCTGCGCACAGCTGCGCCGGTCTCCCAGAGGCCCCATGTTAGTGCTGTGCACACTCATGTGAGGGGTGTAGGTGCCCTTGCAGACTTGGACTGGCAGTGGACGCCAGGCATTGGCTCTCGACCTTCCTCTCACTCTGCGTTCCAAAGCATCCAAATGCACTTCTTGGATTCATAAGATCAGTTTTTGGAGAGCCAGGAAATTACAGCGCGTGCTTATTGGTTCATTTACGCTGATGATTTGAACTGTGGTTCCTGGTTTGCAAAGCCAGATTTGCCATAGAATTGCCTTAGTTCATTTTCATCTGTTTCGCGCACTCTTTAGCACTTTTCCCCTTCGCCTGTCCTTTTTAATAAGCAGGTAGGAAGCTTGGAGACTTCAAAGAATGTGAGGTTCTGGTTGACTTGATTTTTCAAGTTTTGAACCTCACACTTTGATGTCGACTTTTTTCTTTTGTAGGCAGGATTGGGGAAAAAAACACGTGGAGGATTTTTGTGTGGCTCTTGGCAAGAGGACGCATGAATAACTGCATTAAAACGGATAGTGAAAAAAGATCCTCAATATTTTTTTCTTAAGCCATTGCTTAAGCATGGAGTTCTTTGAACAACAGTCAGCGCTCTAATAAGCTGGAAACGCATCTCTTGCTAAAGGAAGAGTTTGTTTCTTTGCTCTTTTTTTAACCTCTTATTATACTTTGCTACATTCCCAGCTGCACAGAAATGTTTAAGAAACACCCAGTTATTTTAGTCACCAGATAACCCGCGAAGAGACGGGAAGGAAGAAGAGCTGTGAGTACGTGTGGGGAAATCAAAAGGACATGTTAGTGATTTTCTAGCAAGGCAGCTGGAATCTTTAGGAGGACAATTAATTGAGCCTCTGCAGAACATTTTTTTGTAGGTATGAAACTTTCTCATTAAAATAGAAAGGGGGAAAAAATGGTTAGGCATGTACTTTGAGATCCCTCCGGCTTCGATTCTTTTTTGAGAGCATGTTGTACAAGGAGACCTACAGGTGAGAAATGGACCTCTGCTTTACTCTGTAAAGCAAGCAACTGGGGCCGGGGATTTAGCTCAGTGGCCTAAGTGCCTGCCTGGCAAGTGTGAGGTCATGAGTTCAATCCCTGGTGCCACAAAAAAAAAAAAAAAGCAGCCAGTTGTGATTAGGAACTGGCGCGTTTTGTGCTGCATCTGATGCTTACCCTGCCTTTCCCCAATTAATTGTTCTGTATGATACGCTGTCCCTGCCTAACAGGCCCAGGCTGTCTGGTAAATCCATCCCTGCCTGGCCTGGGCCTGGCCCCTCAAATGTCTGCCCAAGAAGTGCCTGGCACTCAGACAAACCATGGAAACAGGATCCCTGTCTCGAAGACAGAACATCACTTGGTGATTTAGTCAGTCCCCAAATCCACACAAAACACCCACTTTGGACTGAGTACTGTTATGTGACGTGGATTCTCCTTCCCGTTCAGCTACATGGAAAAACTGAGTGCCTGTCACTGATGTGTATAGCACTGATGCTCTTATAATGAAAACTGAAGGAAAAAGTCATTAGCTTGCATTTGGGAAGTATTTGCCTGTGACTGCTGGTTACATCTATGACATTCTTCTCCAACTATCTTATGAGACAGCCGGGGGAGAAGCCCGTGTCCATGAGCAAGAATGCGAGTTGGATCAGAAGCCACTTCCTTTGCTAATCTTGTCAGTAACAGACCTATTAGAGGGTAGGATTTATCCCAGGAGCAGATGTTCTGGATTCGGAAACCGACATTTACCTTGCTCAGGAAAACGAGTCAGATCATCTGGGAGCTCATCTCAAGATGGACAGGGCTCAGGGCGTGGACACGCTGGGTTGAAGTTTGGCACAGAAAGCAATGCCCTTTTCCTTCTGTGGAATGGAAAAGTATTTATTGCTGACAAGCTTTCCTAGTTCATGGGATGTCCACCACCCAGTTGGGACCACCCCTGCCCAAGTCGCCATACCTGAAGCCAGAGGATAAACTTCGGATGGAGATTTTAGGACTGGCCAAGTCTTACTGCTTCTCAGCAGTAAGAAGTTCAGCTCCCAACCACAGAGTAGCATTACTCTGGGATCGCTGAGAGAGTATCAGTTTACATTGTGAATCCTTGACTGCTTGATTCCTTACAGCTTAAACCCTAGTAACAAATAGCATTTTCCTAGAAAAATAAATCTTCAGCATTTGTGGGTTAGTAAACTAAGACGTATCAGCACATTCATAGCAAACGAGTCTTATCTCAAAATCTGCACTCTCCACCTCTTTCCAAGCACGAGGAAATTCTAAGTTTGCTCTTTGTTCACTAATATGTATGAACGATGACTGATGGGAAGCGTGATAAAGTTAATGTGTGTTTAGCTTTGAGATGGAATCACACCCAAAGCCACGGGCTGGTGCAGTATTCTTTCAGTGGTTCTCCAGCAAGAGATGGGGAAGGGAACTTTAATTGTGGATTTACACCCAGCCTTGGCTTCAGGAGCAATTTTTGTTTTCAAAACAGACTTTTGCCTTAAAACACAGTCTTAGAAAATAAAACTGCTGGAGAATCAATTTAAAAACCAATGCAAGCATAACGTCCCTGCCCCCCTCTGTGCCTGCCTGCTGTGTGCGTCCTGGTCTCCCTTAGAATTTCTCCCGTCCCCTTTGCGTGCCCCTGCGGCCAGCCCACTCCCCACAGCAACCTGGGATGGCCACACTGCAGCTTTGTAACTCTGCTGCCCTCCCCACTCCTGTGATGTCTGGAGCCACGAGATTGCTAGCGCCAGGTGAATGGGTCATACGCTGACCTGAATTAAAGGGAGAGCCCTAGCGAACTGCGTGGCCCGAGAACATGAGTCCCCCGGCCACCTGGTTGGAAAGCAGTCCTTGTCCGCTCTGCCTTCCAGGGACATTTCTGCGTGTGCTGCTCGAGGGCCTGGTGCCAAGGGACCAGGACCCCAAAAGAAGCGAGCAGGGGTCCTGCATTGCAGAGCTGGTTTGAGCAGCTTCTCCCATAGCCCGCTTTCCAGTAAGAGATTTCAGAGAACCACAGGGATGCATTTGCCTGCAGGAATTGCGCGTGCACCGCGTGTTTCCCCATGGCATCACCTCCCCTCCCCTCCCACCCGCCCAGGTCTTCCCGGCTGTGCCAGCGCTGGATCCCAGCGGGACCTCCTCCCAGACCGCGCACCGCTTTCCAGCCCCAGGGTCCCGGGCTTACTCCTTAGGCGCTTGTATGCTCCCGGTTGCTCCTGCTTATCCTTCATTTTCCTTTGCTCCCTCTTGCTGTGGCCGCCCCGGGGATGCAGCGAGGCGTCCATGAAATCCGAGAGATCAGACAGTTCCACTTCACGGGCTGGCCGGATCACGGGGTCCCCTACCACGCCACCGGGCTGCTGGGCTTCGTGCGGCAGGTCAAGTCCAAGAGCCCGCCCAACGCGGGCCCCCTTGTGGTGCACTGCAGGTGAGCAGCACTCCTGGGCCTGCTGGGAAGCAGCCCTCGTGGGTGGAGCGGGTATCTGGATCCGAACCCAGGGTCTGCACGACATGACTGTGATGAATGCCTGAATTGTGCATGCTTGAATGGTTGCTTTTGTGGATTCCACCTTCGTAAAAATTTCTAAAAGAGGAAGCACACAGTGGGACGTGGACGTGGTGGCACACACCTATAATCCCAGCACTCTGGCGGGGGGGGGCATGGGCAGTGATCACAAGTTCAAGCCCAGCCTGGCAACTTGGCAACTTCCTGAGACCGTGTCTCAAGATGAAAAATGAGCTGTTTTCAGGTGCTGTACTTAACTTTTCCAAGTAAAGCATGATGCATATACATCCATATAGATATACATATATATGTGTCATCTATATGATAGATAGCTATACTACTAATCTCTGTGAGTTCATTGAGAGGAACACTTTGTGCTCTCATTGTTTGATTGTCTGATCATTTTTTCCATGCCTATATCTTGTAATCTGAACAACTACTTTGAAGATAATAATACACAATATATTAGCCAGTGTTAAAAAAATGATGCAAACTTGAATATAAAAGAAAAACAGCTGGGAATGTAGTTGGTGCAAAGGCCCTGGGGTCAATCCCCAATATCACCAAAAAATACAAGAAAAAGAGGATGTACAGGGGTCCCTCTCCCCTCACTGACAGAGCCCTCTTTCCATCAGCGCTGGCGCCGGGAGGACTGGCTGCTTCATCGTCATCGACATCATGCTGGACATGGCCGAGCGGGAGGGGGTGGTGGACATCTACAACTGCGTCCGGGAGCTGCGGTCACGGAGAGTCAACATGGTGCAGACAGAGGTAGGGCCGCCCCCAAGTGTCTGTCCTGTGTCCCCCAACTTGGTCCCAGCACCTCTCCCAGAGCCCAAGGCAGCAGAAAGCCCACCAGCTGTGTCTCAGGTGCCCCTGGTGACAGAGCGATGTCCCTAGCTGTCCTGTGCCCTCCCTCCTTTCTCCATGGCATTTTCCTGTTAGTAATCAGAAAAGGACTTTTCAGGCTCCATTGTGCGACAGGAGCGTCCCAGGTAGCACGCTGTGTAGCGGCACACCTAAACCGGCCAGCTTTTCTGTGTCAAGCGACCCAGTGGAGTCTTCGCAGTAAGCTGCCGAGGTTTCCATGCAGTTTCTTTTTATTCCGTCTTTTAAACTAGCTGGGAACCAGAGCGAGACCACTCCTGTGAGCAGCTGAGCCCCCGCCAAGGGGCTTCGAGCAACCTCTGTACATTTTATTCTTCTCCAGGGCTGAGAGGAAAGACAGTAGCCTCGGCCCAGTGGCCTGGCGCCGTGGGGATTGGCCCATTTTGTAGTCAGATTTTGTACCAAGGAGAAACCCTGGAAATTGAAAGGCGGAGGCATGTCACATTTAAATTTTTTGAGAAGTATTCCATCCTGTTCCTAGGACAGTCATGTTTTTATTATTGTTTGATCATTGTAAGCAGGCACTGCAGCCCACGCCCTGGAAAATAATTCACAAAGCTGAAGGAAGGATAAATGAGGGTCCCTTAGGTTTCGATGGTGCATTGACGTTTAAAAAGCCCCCAGGAACCCTAGTCCCATCATCCTAGCTCTCAGAAAAGTAACAGACTCTAAATCCTGCTTTCATGTGCTCTTCTCTTTAGAGCAGGGATTTGTTTTTATTGTAAAGACAATGATAAAAATTTATTTTTAATGTACTTTTATTGTTGCCACAATCATCGTCTCACTTGTCTTTCTTTTTGTAGTGGGGTGTAATAGAGTGGGCTGTTTTAGAGAATTGAAGGTCCTAACTGTTACATAAAATGATGTCAGTAAGGGACACTGCAACATTTCATGCAATTAAAGATCAATAATAAATACAGTAAAACTCCACTGGATTATAAGGAAAGTCTGCACCACACCAGAATTACTGGATCCATCTTCAGGCTTGCAATTGCAATGCTAGAGACCAAACCCGGGGCCTCATGCCTGCTGGCAAGTGCTCCACCCCTGAGTGACCGCCCAGCCCAGTGTACCCGTACTGCGCATGAGTGAACATATTGTGCAGTGCCTACAATGTGAACATTTTGTGCCCATGTGCAAGAGCTGTCTGTTAGGCTCACAAGAACTTACACGTTAATGTTTTGAAGTAAGTAGTTCCCTATGTTCTAAACTTTCGTCCTCAGAGTAGCATCAGGTTTCCCCGGGCCTTCTTTGCACTATTAAGTTGGTTAGCAAATTCTCTTTTCAACACAGATGCAATTCTGCTCACCCCTCTTTGAAATACTGACTTCCAAATCTGTGGGATCAGAATGACAGAGGTACTGTAACCTGTCACTGTAGTGTTACATAGGGTATGATCAAAATATATAGTAACAAAGATAAAGCCATTCGCCTCCCACGCAATGTGTCTCCTCATTTCGAGCACACTCACCCCATTGATCTCATCGCCTTCTGCAGCAGTTCTGGAAATCCTCTTTCACGAGTGTCTTTTCATGGCTACCTGGATGTCCCGAACTGATTCAGAATGTTTACAGCAATTCCTGTCAAATAACAGCGTGACGCTGCGTCCTCACTGACCTTACTCACCTGATCTGGCTCTTCCCCAAGGTCAGAATGACCATGAAAGCAGTGTTTTGAATCCATTCAGGACATCAAGGCAGGCACGACAGCGTAACTGAAGAAACTCGGGAGAGGACAGCGGGATACATGCATTTAAACTGAGGGGGAGTTCTTTGAGGGGAATTCGTGGCACTCTTTCAAGGTTTTTCTTTTTAAACATTCGCTGTATCTTCTGACCACTCTACAGAGTGCCCGCTGTGATGGTAGCCGCATCTGACCAGTTTGTGTGATGTTCCGCACAAACCCCACTTAGTCTCCTCCCGCTGGGGAGAGCAGGCACTGTGCCCGCTGCCCTGTGAGAGGACCAGGGCTGCTGAGGCTGGAGCCGCTTGGGGCTTGCTCCTCTCCGTTGAGAGTGCGCTGTCTCTGTGATCTTGGTGACGTGGGGCTAAAGCTCGCAGTGCCCCCACCTCCGCCTCTTGGGGGGCGCCTGCTTCCCCATCACTTGCCGGTTTCTTCTGCTTCTCCAGGAGCAGTACGTGTTCATCCATGATGCCATTCTGGAAGCCTGTCTCTGTGGGGACACCTCCATCCCTGCCTCCCAAGTCAGGTCTCTCTACTACGATATGAACAAGCTGGACCCGCAGACAAACTCCAGCCAGATCAAAGAGGAGTTCCGGGTGAGTCCTGCCGAGGGGAGGAGAGTGGCGTGACCTCGACTGCAGGTCAGCTCTTGAGCCTTGAACCCCACTGGGCTCAGCCTCAGCACAGCTGACTGGGCCTGAGTCTCTGGACCGCAGGGCTGTCGTGTCGGATCGTTAGCAGTTTCCTGGGCTCTAGCCTCTAGATGTCAGCAACCCCGGCATCACCCCAAGTGCAGCAGCACCGGACGTCCCCAGGGCTGGTGGTGAGCATGGCTGGGTGCAGACTGCTAGTGCAGCAGGTGCGTCTCCACCCCAAGCAGACGCCAAGGCTCCCACCTCCCTCCAGGGCCCCTGTTCCCAGGGCGGTGCGCGAAGGCCACGGATGTGTATGTTAAGAATGTTCTCTGACAATTCTTTCTCGGTTGCATTGCCCACACTCGGGTTTTATCTAAAGGTGCCTGGCTCCAGGTCAGACCCACGCCATCTCCTCCTCCTTAGTTCCCAGCTTCCAGCCCTACTTGGACTCCGTGGTTCTTGCTTCTAGGGACCCGTGGTGGCCCTGTGCGCCTGTCTCTGGCACCTTGTCTGATGGGCAGTCTGTGGACAGCATCCAAAGAGAGAAAAGAAAAGGTCTCTCTGCAGAGCTGTGGGCAGCCAGGAGGAGACCGTATTGCTGTCAGCTCCGGGAATCTCGCGTCTCGCTCAAACTGACCGTGAGACAGATGTGCCCTGAGCTCCGGGAATCTCACATCTTGCTCACACTGACTCTGACCCAGATGTGCCCTGAGCTCCTGTCCTCCTTGTGCGCCCTTTTAAAGATGTTCCCACTATTTTATTTAACGCACTATAGTATTCCCCTTATCTGAAGTTTTGGTGATGGTCTGAAAAGAGTCTAGAAGGAATTCACGAAGTGTGTTTTAAGGTGTTTTGTGTGCAGTGTCACATAAGAATCGTCCCCATATTCCTTCCGGATGGGGTACACTGCAGTGCTCCCACACTAGCGTCTGCATCGCCGAGCCGGGCGACGCGTGTGACATCCCTGGAGGTCACTGCCTGTCTTTCATCTGCAGACCCTCAACATGGTGACGCCGACCCTGCGCGTGGAGGACTGCAGCATCGCGCTGCTGCCCCGCAACCATGAGAAGAACCGCTGCATGGACATCCTGCCCCCGGACCGCTGCCTGCCCTTCCTCATCACCATCGACGGCGAGAGCAGCAACTACATCAATGCCGCCCTGATGGATGTAAGCGTCCTGCCCGCTTCCCTCGTCCCTGTGGCTGGAGAAGCAGTTCCTGGGGGCAGAGCCACTGAGAAGGCAGGGGTCCCTCCCTCTGACCTGCTCCCCTGGCCCTTTTCAAAGATGCAGGCTTCGTCTTCAACAGGAAACAGGTGTCAGGTTCCCTGCAGGGCGGACATCACTGGTGTCTCAGAGGCTGCTGGTCTGGACCACTGAGTCACCAGGCGGGGAAATGGGATAGTGTAGCTGGTGGCTTTATCAGGGCTCCCCTTCCTGCTAATCTAGGCCGTAATAACACAGGAAGAAAGCTCACAGCTCATTACTTCCCGCCAGTCTGTGTACTTCTTGCTGCTCAGTTGATGGGAAGAGTGAGTGGGTATTTTCAGGGGCAGCATGGAAATTCCGGTCCATTGGTGTGATACCACAAAAGGGCACTTAGACGTGTTCAAAGAGCTCCAGAGCTGAGCAGAGCATGCGTGTCTTCCTGGAAGGAGTATGCGACCCGATGACACGCCGAAATGGCAAGCCAATAAGTTTTAGGAAAGGCAGAACTATTTTAATTGTGCAAATTTATAACAGAAACTTAAATGTCTTCCTTTAAAACGATTAATGTACACAGCCAGTATTGTGTTTCTGTTGGAAATATTCAAAATTGTTAGGCAATACTATTACATTTTCTTGGTATGGAAGAGAGACTGTTTTATCACTGTGATCCCACAGATGAGTTTATATTTAGTCTGTCTTGGTGTTAACAATGGTGATAGAATTCAGCAGTGCCTAAACATGTCCAGGGTCCTGTGCCACACGTTTCATGCATACAAAATACCTCAGTGTCCTCCCCTCCCATTTTCCTGGGTATATTTGCATCTTCCTTGTTTGTTTGCAGAGCTATAAACAGCCTTCGGCTTTCATAGTCACCCAGCATCCTTTGCCAAACACAGTCAAAGACTTCTGGAGACTGGTTCTGGATTACCACTGCACATCGGTCGTGATGCTGAACGACGTGGACCCCGCCCAGGTGAGGCCCCGAGATCCTGCGGGGGTTCCCAGCCCCAGAGTCTGCTGCATGTGTGCTGTATTTGCACATTGAGAAGTGCAGGCCCCTTGCCAGGGCTCGGGAGCCAGATGATGTTGGGGAACTACACACGCTCAATCAGGAGTGTGAGAAATAGTGGCATTTGGAGCCAGAGCAGAAAGCTGCTGGAAACTGAAAGATGGGCAGAAGGCAACGGAAGTGATAAAGCAAGACAGGGTTGGAAATCAGGCTGCCCCCACAGGGTGGAGACAACACCTGGAGAGACACAAGGTCCAGGGTCACAGCTGAGCAGGACCCTGAATCCCGCAGAGCCCAGAGGCAACCCAAGGACAGCAGAAAAACAACGCAGCCCTGAGCCCAGCCATGCTCACTTGGAGCTTCCAGGCAGAGATCGTCCCAGTCAGGGGACAGTGGAAACAGGACAGTGAGCTTAAGGGACAGCAATTAGTGTTGTCCTCTCTTTGGTAAAAACATTAAAAAGAAAGAAAACCCTGAAATAAGAGCAGTAGGAATGCTGAGTGGGGCTTTTGCATAGCGTCTTCCTGTAGAGGGCGCTGCTCGCACCAGGGCTCTGGGTGCTGGCGTTAGATGCTTCCTTCCCATAACCCTCTTGCTCTGGGGCCACCAATCTGCCAGGGCCACGTGGGCCCTTGGCTGTGCTCCAGGGTTTTTCACTGTGTCCGAGGCACCGCGTTGTGTCATCCAGGCTCTCGCCTGCAGGCTGATTAATGAAGTAATGATTACCCTTGTTCTCGACGCATCCTTTTGGTTTAAGAAGCATGAACATTTTAGAGCTCCTCCCTGCGGGGGCCTCAGCCATCTACGCAGACACACACAACCCCAGAGAGGGCCGAGGGTCCGCTCCCTGGCTGACTGCCAAGGGCTGAGTGTCGCTCCATCCAGAGGCCTTCATCACAGGCAGTCACGGGATGAGGGACCTGTCCCTGGTGTAGAATCATTGAGGATTTTTCCTACTGTGAGGCCCGAAACAAGGCGATGTAGACTGCTTTTGTTCCCATCAGTGGACAAGACAGCCTGATTCTCGTGCGTTCTTGGTGAACCACAGCGTCTGCATTCTAAAGCTGCTTTCTCGACCCAAGCCTCCTGGACAGCGACCAAACCTTGACTCCTGAGTGGTGGGAGAGATAGCAGCACTGCAACTCTGTGCAGCAGACAGAGCTGATTTTCAGAGCGAGAGGAAAGAGGCTCGTGGGAGTTGGTCTCTTAGTGAACACAAAAGTGAGCATTTGAACTTAAAGGCTTTGCAAGTGCACAAGGCTAGCACTCAGCTATTTTAAGTATTTATAGGTCCGGTTTGCGGATGAGTTATGCGCCATTTAAACCATTTTCTACCTGGCTTCCTTGGGCAGAGCGTAGGGCACAAGGCACCAGGAACCAGGAGCCAGCCCGGGCAGCCATATGTCTTGGGTTAAGTGGCAGGCTTTGATCAGTGCTCGAACTGAGAGGAAGCAGAAAGCCAAACTAGCCCAGTGAGTAGAAAATGGGCAGAGCAGTTCAAATGTGCATGTTCTGGCTTTTATTACTATCTCAGCTTCCCATCATCACGCCTATTAATTTTAACAGTAGGTACTCTTGGGTATCAGAACGAAAATAAACATCAGTGTGCTATTGTTTGACAAAGCAGTTTAATAACTTGTCACCAGGAAGTGCTTGCTAGCAAGGGAGAAGAGATTTCATGGAAGTATTATTTAAAAGTAAATAAGTGTGATTTCTAAACTATAGCAGAGTTAGCTGACATGAAAGAAAATATACTTGGTTTCCTACTTTCATTCTTAATCATGAGCTCCAACCTTGAATGCCTTAATAATGGGGAGAGAGGACTTTCTGTTGACCTGCTGATAACTGAGACCTTATCCTGTAATCTTGGCTATAAATCAGCCTTTGCAACATTCGGCAGTGAGATTTTAGATCCTTTGGAAAATAAGTCATCAAAGAAGGGAAATTCAACCAGTGTCTCTCCTTTCCTGGTATCTCATTTAGCTTAAATGGGATGATAACATCTCTCATCTGTTCCTGGCCCCATGGCAACAGGTTAGAAAATAATGAAATGGTTCCCTCTCTTGTTCTGCACAAGCTGTCTGTCCCTCAGGGAAGCCAGAAAGATAAAAATTAACTCCGGAAGAGACCCTGGAAGTGCAGTTTCACACTGTGAATGCCTGGGAAGGTTTCAGAGACTTAGGAAAGGTTTTTGAAGAAGACAGATCTTAGGATCTCTTCCCCATGACTGTCTCCAAGTCTGGGAAGTTTGTGAGGTGACAGCAAATGAAAGCAGCCCTCTCCCCGCCACCATGCCCCAAACCACTCCTGCCCTCTGAGCTGCGCATTGTATTCATGCAAAAGTTCCCCTTACCCTGCGGCACCAATACCTGGAGCTGGCGACTGGAGGAAATCAGGTCTTTTAATCAAAAGTGCCTCCAGGTAAAACAGCAAAGAGTGTGCTTTGATGACACCAGAACCCCCAAATCTGAGCTGGGAGGGCTTGGACTAGAATATGCAATGCAAGCCATGCTGCACTGGTCCTGAATCTTGTTACAAAACAGCCTGCGCCCAGAAGTCCAGCTGGCAGGCCGAAGATCTGGGTGGCAGTAGGTGTGTGTGCCGGTTTAACTGTCTTTGATTCTGTAGGGCCAGGATGTGGCATCTCCCCCAAGGCCTGAAAGCCCCTTCCAGCAAGATCAGAGAGGTTACAAAGGAACATGTGGAACAGCACCCTCCTGACCTCCTGGAAAGCAGAATTATGCACGGCTAAATTTGCTTTGGGGGGAAACGAAGGAAAGGACATAGGACAGGGCCAGGGGGAGTTGAGGAATGGGTCAACAAGAAAGTCCTGAGGTCTGCTTGCTGCAAGGAAAAGGAAAGGAAAGGAAAGGAAAGGAAAGGAAAGGAAAGGAAAGGAAAGGAAAGGAAAGGAAAGGAAAGGAAAGGAAAGGAAAGGAATGGAATTGACCAAGTCTTAAGAATCATTGACTGTCAGTTCCGACCTCATCCAAGATGCTCAGGCTTCCATTTCTTCTTGTCCTGAATTCAGCTGTGTCCGCAGTACTGGCCCGAGAACGGCGTGCACAGGCACGGCCCCATCCAGGTGGAGTTCGTGTCTGCCGACTTGGAGGAGGACATCATCAGCAGGATATTCCGGATTTACAATGCAGCCAGGGTAAGAGCAGGGCCCTGCTGCCGCCCCCGGGGTGTCACTGTGTTTGCGATCCCGAGTCTAGAGGACATCTGGGCAGGCCCCTTCTCAGGGTTTGGAACCCTCAGGGAACAAAGCAGAGGCCCCTGACCTTACACACTAATGAGAGGAGCATTAAAGAAAAAGCGACTTGGTGGCCCTTGGCGAAGCCCAGTGAGGAAGACGCTTTTCAGGA
>RJWT010012828.1:0-22163 GCA_004365215.1 Cuniculus paca
TGAAAATTGTCTTATTTCTGCCAAAGTACAAAAATACACAATACTAAATTTTCTTGAACATTTATCAAAGGAGATAGTATGAAGAACAATTCAGGAAGGACGTAAGGGGAAACTGTTATTCCTTGAGGCAGTGTATCTTCACATGTATTGGTGATGTGATCATTTTCAGAAGATAGAACCCCTCTTGTCTTTCCAGTCTTACAACCCTGAAGTGGACATTAGCCATAGTGGCCTTCTTTTTTGTGGTATTAGGGATTGAACGCAGGCCGTTTACTCTTAGCTGCATCCTATAACACTAAGCTTTAAAAAAAAAAAATTAAAGACAGGGTCTCACTAGGTAGCTAAGTTTCCCAGGGTGGGCTTGAACTTGGAATCCTCCTGCCTCAGCCTTCCAAAGTGTTGTGACTACAGCCATGTGCCACCACCTCCAATTCCTTCATTTTTGACTTAAAGCTTCTGCCCATCACAGCAGCCTAAGTACTTGTTTCCCAGCCACACAGGCAGAGGGAAGGTCTTCTGGTCACTCATGCCTCAGACCAGAAGTTAGTTCCACTGGTTCGCCTCCCCTGGCCATCTTACTGCAAAGAACATGTTACCAATTATATCGGTTCTCTGATGCTAATGAATTCCTTCCTTGTCATCTCTCACTTTCTTCCCATGATTTTGGTGTTTAATATACAAGCTTTCTTTATGAACTAATTCATTTATTCAACAAAAGTTTATTGAGCATTCACCATATGCAGGGCTCCACTCTAAGTACTGCACTGTCATTTGGTAGGAAATGGAAACGGAAGAAAATCCTCAGCCTTCACAGAGCTTACACACTGGTTGGAGGGGAGAGAATATTCTTACATCACACATGTTACATGAACATAGGCAGTATTGAAGACTTAACGGATGATCAGGGTATGGTAAGCAGGATTTGGAGCATTGGAATGAGGGAGTAGAAGAATACTGCAGCTGTGAACACCATCGGGTGGGCCTCAGAAACAAGGTGAAGAATTGACGGCAAAGGTGTCAGGCATGCAGGCCTCTGACATTTGTGAGATGAGGAATCACTAACACAAAGATCTAAATCAGAGGTATGCACAGCCCTTTTCACCAGCACCAAGAGCTTGTCCTGCAGCGCTGAAGTAGTGAGAAGAGGAGAAAAAGATCTTAGAGTCACTAGAGAACAAGATCATGTAGAGCTTTTTATAATCAACTCACTGGTCTGTTATTTTGTTCTCTGTGGGTTCAGTAACACTTGGTCCCAAAATGTAAAATGAAAAATTCCAGAAATAAATAAGTCATAAAATTTAAGTGACACTGACTAAAATATGTTGTTATAATTGTCTTATTTTATTGTCAGTTACAGCTGTTACTATCTTACTTTTTATCATAGGTATGTACAGGGAAAAAAATGTGACACATCGGCTGCAGTGCTATCCATTTTAGGTGTCCCCCGGAGTCTTGGGATGTATTCCTGAGGATGAGCGAGGATTGTGCTTTGAGGGAAACTGGGAGTCATTGTGGGATCTGGAGCAGAGGCCTGAGAGGACCTGACTGGCGGCTCAAGGAAGAATAACTGCCCACTGTGGAGGACAGACCACAGAGAGGCCAGGGAAGGATAAGACCACACCTAGAGGAACACTATGGTATGTCAGAACCCCAGGACACAGTGTTTATTGAATGAAATAGTGTACATTATATGAATAAATGAAATATGGAGGCTAAGGGATAAGACTCAGACATTTTCACAAACATAGAGCATAAAGTACAAAGTGTTTTCTTGTCTTTTGGAAATAAGACAGCGAATTAACATTGCATTATATAATTATGCGTGTGACTGTGTGTGTCTATGTATAGACATGCAAATGTTTACTTCCTAGTGATCCATGATAATATCTTTGAGATGCTTTTTTCTCAAGTTTTCCTTAAAGTTATGAACTTAAAGATATGAGATAAATTCAGCCTGTATTTATCCTATGAACAATCTTACTAGCTCCCCATACCAACCAGTAAGGATTGTCTAGCTTTGGGGAAAAAGTTTATATGTAACTACCTTTTCAAGCAGGATTCCTTAGGAAAAAAAAGTGTTTGGATTGAGTGTTCTAAGCAATGTTTAACATATTAATATCCTTTTCTATTTATGAAAAAAATTAAAAATGACATCTCTGAAAAAATTTGTCTTCTGTGGTGAAGAATTTAGAATTTTGACAAATACCTTTGCTTAATTTATGCTACATGTATACATGTATGACTAATGCCATCTTCATTAATAGCATGCTACTATAATAAGGCTACTTCTCCTTCCTGAAATACAGCACGTTCAACTACAACTAAGCTGAGGTGGAGCTTTTTTTTAATTCTGAAGTTTATGGAAGAAGTCTGTTCTCACAAAATAAAGGTCATGGTTTCAATTCCCATTTAGATATGCTAGTTACAAAAGAGCAAAGTTTCCACAGCCACAAATTCTTTCTCAACTCTGGTGAAACTATTTGTGAAGATTTTGGACACAAAAAGGGGTTATGAGAGTAAATCTGGAAAGCCCTGTGCGAACCCATCTGGGAGAAAAGTAAAGTACAGATGGCATATTGGCATTCATCTACGAAAAGGAGCAGACGTTTAAAATGTCCTATTTTTAAACATACCAATGTAGCTTCAAGACTATTGGTGTCAAGGTTGGGCAATTTTTAGATGTGCAGAAATTGCATCTCAGGGCCATGCACATAGTATGTGCTTGATGGATGTATGTGAATGACCGCATGATTGAGGTAAAGTTGGGCAAGAAAGGGCCTGAGCCTACCCTATGCAGGCTTGTGTTACTTGGAAATGGGGAAAATAAAACTTTTAGGAGAGAAAGTTCAATCTAAGTAGGATCAAAAACAAAACAGCAAACAAACAAAGAAAGAAGCTTACTTTTTAAACATTTAAATCATGAATATGCACTACCATACACAAACCACCCAGGAACCTCAAAGTCTCCCTTAAACCAGCTAGGATCCTGCTTCTCTGCACTAAGGTTAGCTTCAGCTTGATAAGGCATTGTGGAATTTTTGTGAGGATTTAATATACAATGCATATAAATCCCTTGAAAGATTTCTGGCATATGAGAAGTTATTATAATGGCTTTTACATGAAGTACGAATTTGTACGAATTTCTGCTAAACTATCCCTACCATCCTAATCAAATGCATTCCACTTCCTCACCCTAAATTGTTTTTTTCCCCTTCACATTCAATTGCCAAATTCCTACCAACTTACAAAGCTCAGATAAAATGCCACAGCCACCACAAAACTTCTACTGTTTTTAGCTTCCAAAAAAGCCATTTCCTTCCTCTGAGCAACTATTAATACACTGTTTATATCATACTACACTCAGTTGCTATCACATAACATAATTTTGTGTACATGTTGGATTATAAATTCACTTAGAGAGATGCTGCCCCTGAGATATAATTTGAGACACTTATGATGCTCTAGTGGACACGTAAAAAAGAAAATAGCAATCAAAATTAATGTAATAACACTTTATTGAACCAGAAATGATGAAAATATTACAAAATTTATCATGTAATCAATATAAATCAGTGAAGTTATATATATTTTATACTGAGTCTTTAAAAATTTGGCACATATTTTGCACTTACAGCACATCTCGTTTTAGAAGAGCCATGTTTCAGTTGTTCGATGATAGTCACGTGTGAATGGTGGCTACCATTCTGAACCAATTCAGCCTAAGGACATGTATTGTACTCTACAACTCTTTATTTATCTTAATGCCTGGCATAGCACATTCATTATCTCAGAAACTCAATTAATATTTGTTAATAAATTATTTATTTTGCCATTATAATAATTTCTCATATATCAATATACAAGGTTTATCTATGGAAAACACATTTCTGCTATGTATAACACAAAAAGCAGAAGCCAGAAAATAATGATTTTAGCTTTCTATATAGAACAAGAAGTTTGTTTTTCTTAGAGAGTAATAAAATGAAATTTCAATTATATTTCACACTAATAATATAGTTTGTATGTACCAAGTCTAGGAAAGAAATTGCATATATAGCAATAAAATGTGTTTATTGGTGTGTTTGATAAATAATCCTATTTTCTGAGTAAAGCAAAAATATTAGGGAAGAGTAATTAACTCATAAATCAAAAATGTATGATTTGGTAGGGCTCAGTGAAAATATTTTGATGCCATTTTCCTATTCATCACTATTTTTCCTTAAAGTAATATGCTCTGAAATGTACTCACTGCTTTCATAAATGATTTCCCAGATAGTCAGGTGCAGTTCCAGAAAATGAATGGCATTATTTTCATAGTTATAAAAACACTCTGTGAAGAACAGGTCAATTTGAATTGCTCTTGTTAGAAAAACTGATACAAAAAATGTAAATTCCAAATATGTATCCTAGCACTCTAAAGCTGGGCTTACCTACTCCTTCCTTCTCAATTTTATTGTTACCTTTTCTCTTGACTTTATATTTCATGCAGAACAGATTGGGATCAAGGATTGTAAAGAATTAGCAAAATATGGTAACGAGAAAAAGTAAAAGAACTCACCTTTGGTAATCTCAGTGATAATTTGCATATTGGCAACTGATAATGGCTTTCACTAAATACAAGAGATTGATCCAAGTTAGAGATTAACTTTTCTTTGGGTACTTTATAAACTAAAATTGTCCCCTTATATTGAGGGCAGCTATAGTTTCCATATTCATCCACTTCTTTGATATGCAGTTCCAGCCTGGATTTTCTTTGTAAGTGGAAAATAAGCCTGTGGTCTTTTCCATAATCCTTCCCATTGCCTAAGTAGAAGTAAAATGGATTTGTTACCATTAATATACATCACTTTGTTTTATATTTTTAAACATAAGCAATCATTTCATTTTTAAATACAATTATAGCAATGAATTCTTGTTTCTTAATAAAACATAACCTGACAAATAAGCAATAGGTTGAGAATGTAGATTACTAGAAAGATTTTTCAAGTGTAATTTGGCCAGATGCTTTTTGGTTGATTTTAGATCTAATAATCTTTAAATTCCTTGTTTTCCATTTTGCTGGAACAAGAAACTGTTGTAAACATTCATCTTTTAGTGTTCAGCAAATCATCCTCATGCTACAAGAATGGTCTTTTTCCTCTGTCCTCACTCTTCACATTATAGTTTACATAATCATGTTCTTGTAGTAGAATTCTATTACTGCACTTTCCTATAACATGGCTATATAAGTTTACACGAAAATTAATTAAAATTAAAATTTAAAATTCAACTCTTCAGTCACTCTAACCACATCTAAAATGTTCAATAGCCACATGTCTAATGGCAACCTTGTTGACTAGCACAGAAATAAAACATTCTCACAGTTGCAGAAATGGATATTGTTGTTTCAGAGCATCCAAATGGACAGGTTATTGAATGTGTGTTACCGAATCTTCCAAGGAAATGTTATGGATGCTTCTAAAACAATTACATAGATAAAAGTCTTCTAAATTCCTTACTGAAAATACCAAAGCTTTTGTGAACATAATCTTCCACTTTCATGGATTTTGCCAGGGCAATCTAAATATTTTGTTCTGGTATTCCAACAGTAGAAGGGGTGTTGCAATATATGACTTTATCACTCTTTGCAAAACTTGTAGAAATATAAATGTACCAATTATAATAACATATTTTGGAAAGAAAAATCTAGATTCAAATTCAGTTTCCATCATTTTTTGCACCCATTTTTCAAGTTATTTTACAATTTTTGATACTTTAAATTCCTTATCTTTAAAATAATAAGAGATAAATTTGCCTGTTAGTATTACTCTGGGAGCGAAATGAGATTGTATGAATAAAGTGATTGCCACAAGTCCCTGCACATGTTAAGTACTGAATAAATGATAGCAAATGACAAAGGAGAATCGTTTTACCTTCTATTTGTGTGCTAAAAAAAATCCAGTTAATATTTTTAAGAAATGACAAGATAAATGCTTAATATCTAAGTTGAAACTTCCTTCTCCATCTGTACATCATCATAAAGTTGATTGACCAGAACTTTCATGAAAAACCTTTCATTTTGCAGAGTGAAAAAAGAGTTCAGTCAGAGATGTAAAACACACCACTATCCTTCTCCTTATGGTAAAAACTAAAGGTCATTTTGGTGACCTTTAAATCTACAATAGACTTGAACACAGATTTAAGCAATAGCATAGCTCTAGAGTATGGAAGACATAAGAGTAGATCCCTTTGTCTAAATTCGTATTTCAGGGGAAACCTAGTACTCGAACAGAACAGACACTTAAGTGTGGGAAAAAACTAGTTAGAAGTGTTTCTTACACAGTTTCACCCTTTTTTATTAAAGGTAAGTTATTTAGGGTGGATAAAATGTGATTTTAATTTTAAATAATGTAAATTCGACTTGCAGATTACTGGAGTAACATATGGTAGAATTCTGCTTCCCATTACCAAATACTATCAAGAAAAATATTAATACTTTGATCTCAATAGAATAAAATTTAGTAAATTTTTCCTTCCTTCCTTCTCTCCCTGACAGTGCACAGTTATTCATTAGCAATGATTTATATGAAGAATATAAAGGTTGAAAATGAATTCAGATCTAAAGCCTATCTACCACTTGTTGGAAATTTTTAAAAATATAGACCTATAATATAATTTCAAAAGTCACATTTATATATGAAATAAGGATGAACTTATTGAGGATTTGCTATTAATAAATAGCATAATCAACATTATAGATAGAAAACATGATATAATTTTTTAAAATTGTAGTTTTATTGTTGTTAAGACACAATTCTATATTTTAAAGGTCCTTAATCTCTAGAAAGAAGTACATGTCATATATATACTGGAATATAGCTCCACCCAACATCTCTTGGGAATCCACTGATCCTGGATTAAATTCTTGTAGAATATGTTGAAAACTTTGGAAGTCACTATAATTACAATAGAGGGTAATAATAGAACTCTAATTAGAGGAGCAATATGAACAAGCTGCTATCCTTACACCAGGGCTAATTTGCTAAAAGCCCACCACAAGTTGAAAGTATTGTGCATCAAAAATGAATTTTATACACTGAACCCACTGAACATCATAGCTTAGCAACCCAGTATATAATCAAATATCAGTTGTTTCCCCTCATTACTCCATAGCAGACTGGGAACTGTGGCTCACTGCTACTACTGAGCATGACAGGAAAATATCATACCACATATTTCTAGCCCAGGAAAAGATCCAAAGTTCAAAAATTAAAAGTTCAATTGTACTGAATACATATTACTTTTGTGCTGTTGTAAAGTGGAAAATTTTTATGTCAGAGTTACAGCCTGTTACATGATTTACGTTTTTAACGGATCACTCTGTCATGGGAGGGAAGTAGACTTGAGGTGACGAACAGTAAAAGTAGGGAACACTATCGGGGATACTGAAATAAGACAGGAAAGAGATTTCCCCAGGTTGAACTTAGAGAGTAACCCTGAGAAGCTGTTTCTTAAAGAAGGTCAGAGTCTGCCCATAACATTCTGCCCATAAAGAAGGCATCCTCTAAGTAGAGAAAAAAACTTTCAAAGGAGGAAGTAAATAGTTCTCTTTCTCTCGTTTCTTCCAAAACTTCTCAATTCTCCAAAGGTTTCCTTGATAATCAGAGTTTGATGAACTTGTGAAATTGGCTGAATAAATTAAAAGAGCTCATTATACTTACTTGAACCAAATATGTTTCCAGTAAACCTTAAAAGCAATTGTTCTCCTTCTCTTACTTGGAAATGGTGAGATGATTCTGGAAGTCCTCTGAACCCTTCCAAGTGCAAGTTCTTAAGTGTTTGGTTTAAATTCTTAGAAGGCACCACTAAAATAACCACTTTGTGTGGATTGTCCTTCTGGCGGGACAGCACCATGCAGGCAGTGGTGCTGAGCAAGGCTTCCTCTAAAGACTTCACAAAAGAAACCAAATGGCTGTTGTCCACCATGGAAGAGAGGTGAAGCACAATAAACCTGCACAGAAGGAAAGGAAACACAAAAACAGCAAAATATATTATGATAGCCATTTTGGATTTACTCTTACTTTGTTTTGAAGTCCTTTATTGCATTCATTGTTTTGTTTTTATTGGTTCTATTCCGTGCTGTTTTTGTTTGATTTTTACTATGTCTGAATGTATCTGATGCTATTTTAAAGACAAGAAGCATTATGGTAACCATTGTTGAGTTCCTATGGTTTTGAAGTCCTGTGTCACTTACACTATTTGTTTTGATTGACTTTATCCTGTTTTATTTTGCTTGGTTTTATTCTCTTTAAAATAAAAAAAAATTCAACAGCTGCAAGACATTATGAAGAAAAATGATTTAAGACTGATAGGTGTCAGCAAAAAAGCAGAGGTCAACAAATGACATAAAAAGACTATTTACAGGAGTAATAGCAGAAAACTTCCCAAGCATGTGAAAAGGACTAGACATACAGATAAGTGAGGCATCATAGTGCTCCAACTAGCCATAACCAAAATAAATCTATACACAGTGTCTTGGTTACTTTTCTCTCATTGCTGGGACAAAACATTTGACACCCAAAATAAAGCAAGGAAAGATTCATTTAGCTTACAGTTTTTGGAGGTTTCAGTCCATACTCAGTTGGCTCCAAGGTGGGGTGGCCTGACTGAGGGACAGCCATTCATGGTGGCCACAAGTAACAAGAGTGAAGGGGTAAAAGAGGGGAAAGTGCACCTCCCTCCCTCCCTTATATTGTATGCTGGTTCGCTGCCCCTTGGCAGGTGTGGCACTCACACTGCAAATCCCAGTGCTATACAACAAACCAATCACAAACACTAGACTCAGTCACTTCCATGACTGCATGAGGTTTGGGGGAACCACCCAGACACAAACTGTAACACCCAGACATATATTAATCAAGATCCGAGTAATGTAGCTCAAGAACAAAATATTAAAAGCTGTTAGAGAAAAGAAACAAATCACCTATAAAGGAAACCCTATCAGAATCATGACAGACTTCTCAACACAAACCATCAAGTCAAGAAGAACTTGGAGTGAAGCATTTCAAGTCCTGAAAGAAAACAACTTCCAACCCAGATTGATGTACCCCAATGGCAGGAAAATGGCAAGGCAGAGATGAGTCAGTGCATCTTGACCATAACCATTAGTGTAGTCTCAATTCACCAATAGAAAGAAACATAGGCAGAGTGAATCAAGAAACAAGATCCAACAAAATCCATGCAGTATACGAGAAACATTTAACTCAAAAGGAAATTCATAGACTAAAAGTCAAAGGAGAGAAAAAAAATGCTCCATGTGGCAGGGAACCAGAAAAAAAACATGGGTAGCTTATCCATCAATTGCAGAATGGATAAAAAAGACATGACATTTTTATATAATGGAAAGCTACTCAACTATAAATAAGGATAATTGCGAGGCTCTTGTAGGTAAATGGATGCAACTTAAGATCATGTTCATGGATGAAATGGTTTGGACTCACATGGGTGAGCATCATGTTATCTCCCTACTATAAAAAACTGAAGGGATCCAAAATGTAAAACAGATACTGTGGAAGTGAAAGGAGTGAAAGCATCTAAAGAGATGGTGGTAGCCATTGTTAATTTCCTATTATCTTCTTTTGAAGCCCTGGATCATTTTCATTGTTCTTTTTTGTTCGGTTTTATTCTGGTTTGTTTTGTTTGATTTTATTATATCTGATGGTATGGACAGTTATTTCGAATATAACAAGATATATTAAAGTAGCCATTGTTGATTTCCTATTATCTTGTTTTAAATCCCTGTATCATTTCCATTGCTTTGATTGTTTTTGTAGTGTTTTGTTTTGTTTGATTTTATTATATCTTATTGTTTAGGCAGCTACTTTGAAGATAACAAGAGGCATTATGGTAGCCATTGTTGATTTCCTATTATCTTGTTTTGAAATTCTGTATTGTGTTCATGGTTTTGTTTTGATTGGCTCCATTCTGTTTTATTTTGTTTGGTTTTATTCTCTTTAAAATAAAAAAAGCTTTTTCAAAAACTTTAAAGTTGATAAAACAAAAATGTTATAGTAAGCAAAGTTAATTGATTATACAAAAAGAAAAGTTTTCATCAATTTAGGGTCACCTAAATATGCAAAGTTTATAAAGTCTTCAGTAGGGAGTGATCAAGTGCAGGGCCTTAACTGTCACTCATCATTACTCCCTGACCCATCAAAGCAAAGGCCAAAGTTGGGGGCTCTATTCATGGTAAGTACCCATACAAGTGTGCCAGTTTTAAATCTTTTATTCTGTATTTTATTGTATCTTTTATATATTTAGATACATTCATGTCATGAGTTGTAATTGCCTGTAGCACTCAGTATAGACCAATCCAGTTTTGTTGTGTAGGAGCAATAGACTTACTATCGCCTTGGTGTGTAGAGGGCTGTACCACTCAGGTTTGTGTAATCACACTCTATGTTGTTGACACAAAGCAATTGCTTGCTGATGCAATTCTTAAAAGATACCCCATCATTAAGCAGACCTCGACTATATTTTAAGTAGCATCGTCAAAGTATCATTTCAAAATATATAAGGCAAAGATGTTCCTGACAACCTCTTTACTACCATAGGATGCAGAATATATACCATAATTAAGTGGAGATTGAAATACTCATCATTATCTCTGTGTGGTAAGGATTTTAATGATGGATCTGTTATGGGTTGAATTGTGCCCCTCCCAAGTGACTTGCTGCAATACTAACCCCCAAGACCCCAGTATGTGACCTCATTTGGAGATAGGCTTCTTACAGTGGTAAGCACGTTATGGTGAAAGTCCTGATCCTACATGACTAGTATCATGAAAAGGAGAGATTGCAACACAGAGGAAAGCACAAAATAAAACACGGTGTAAACATCTAGATGGTCATCTGTAAGCCAAGGAGACTCCTGGAGCGTATCTTTCACTCACTCTCCTATGAATAACACCTTGAGTTTGAACTCCCAGCCTCTCCCTGGCCCCCAGCCTCCAGAAATCTAAGACAACACATTTCTCTTACTCTAACCAACAATTTGTAGTATTTCGCTACAACAGCTATAGCAAACTAATACTGTATTCTTGGGCTACACCAGTCATTCCTCAGTTCTCCAAAGAGCTGCCCTTCTGGAGACTTCATCTACAGCATCCCCTCTTTCACACCAAGGATGAGCTGAGGTGAGGGCATAAAGGCAACGCCTCTGCTGCTCTGGAGCTCTCCTCAGGTGTCAGGCAAGGGAAAGACTTCAGCTGAAACTGCTGTCCCATCTTCTTCTGTGGCTCTACCTGCTACTTTCATTTTCTTACAGGATCCCCTGAGAGCCCTGCCTCACTAAGTCACTTGAACTCTCATCTCAGACTCTGTTTCTAGGGAACTTGATCCAAGATAATCATAGACATAAGGTCTTCATTATGAAATAAAGGCTATCTTTAGACATATGATTGCCCTCTCTTTATGTGTGTCTGCTGCTGATGAACCTCAAAACTGTCTAAAACTCTCCTAGTAATAGGCTGTCTAGAAAACATGGAAATGAGAAAGCAGAATGAGGGCACTAAAATAACAAATTCAGTTTATACATACATAGTTAAGAGATGAGCATAGCATGAACATTTAATTACTATCCCCATGGAATTTCAGAAATGAAGGTGCTATTTTAAAACTATTTTGGAGTTAAAAGAATCCCATAAAAATGTAAGTTTATGAGTGGCTAGGTTACCAAAACCACTTGTTAAACTATTATGAAAAAAATTATAAACAGCATATTAACATAAATTGTGGTTTGCATTTCAAGTGTACCCTAAAACAGTTCATATTCCTATTTGAGGAATAAAAATCAAAACCTATAATTCCATGTCTGAACATCACAATTATGGACCTGCAGGAGAGAATATCCCCAACCTTGATTGTTTAGAATGCCATTACCTCTCTAAATGTTCAAGCAATTCAAATGATATCAAGCCACTCTGGATGGTTCTCACCACAACATTATCAAGTCCAAACCAACCACTGTCATGGCTTCTGAATCCCAGTAATTTCAAAGTTTCACAATTGTTGTTCCCCGGTTTTCTTATGAAAGCACTTTTGGCCCTATACAAAGGTAACAGAAAGGCAATTAGTAAAATTTACATAGCATAATAGCATAAATCAAATGATTTAATGCATGTATTCTTTCACTAAGTGAATAACCCAATAATAATTCATTAAGTAAATATTATACATTGGAAATTATTCCAGGAAATTGGAATACAAAGATAAGAAGATATAACACACGTGGCATCACACTATTATCTGATTCCTGTAAGAGGTGATCCATCGATAATTAAAGAAAGGTGCAGGGGGGGGTTAGTAGCAGAAGCCAAGTACTCAGAGAAGCTTATGAAATGAAAAGGAATATATTAAAGATTGGACTTGGAGAATGAGAAATATTTTACTCATTTACATTTCAAAGGAGGTTGAATGGAACACTCAGAAGCATCCATGGTCTGACATACACCCAGATGCAAGACTGACCACATAGCACAATAGGCAAGATGCAAACATGCCCGGTCTCAACTCCTGCATGACTCTGCCTCTTCTTAGCATATGACCATGAGCAAGTTATTTGATTTCTCCGTATCTCAGTTTTCTGATTTATAATGTGAGGGTAATAACAGTACCTATACCATAGAACCAAATGAGTGAATAATTGTAAAGCACTTATAATTGTAGCAGGATAAATAATATTAATTTTTACACCAATTCCTATAGCAAACATGACTATACTTTCTTGTATACTTTTCCTTTTATCATAACCTGCCCAACCAAAGGTCCTAAAATAAGATAGCTATGTGTGCCATATGCCACTTCCTATCAACGAAAGCTGATTTGAATATCTGTCAAAGGCAATTTGACTTTCTGTCTTTGGAATTTGATTAAGAAGCCTAGATATTATAACTTGCCACTTTTCCTTGTCTGTGGTGTCCTGGAATATAGAAATTAATAAATGGAAAGCTTATCAGAAAAATAAAAATATAGATTATAAGGAGGAAAACAAAAGAATCAAGAGGATCCTTGGAGTCCTCAAAATGGAAAAAATCAGAGATTAACTATTATAGTTTTACAATAACACTTTTATTTGAGTTTACTTAAGTAGATAACTGCTCTTCACAAGTGAATGAAGAAAAAACCTTGACACTGAACATCTTGGGAGAAAATTACATTGATAATGACCATTATGGGGGAAAAATATGCTACAACACAAAAAGACGGAAGTATTCTAGCTAAGTACTAAGAAGGAAGACACAAGTGTGAACCCCACATCTCTTTTGTGTGTGCATGTGTGAAAAAAAATCTAGGGTCATAAACTTAAAACCACCTTAGTTTCACAGAACATGATCCAGAGACTAGGATGTGAACTAGATTTAGAAGTTTTAAGAATTAAAAAAAAAAAGAAAGAAAAGAGAATCTTAGCCTGTATTGGTTATTTCTGGGAATCAGTTATTTAAAATCAAAATTAGAGGGAAATATTATTTAGTTTTTGGTTTTTGGGTTTAATTACAGATAACGGTAAATTTTTAACCTTGGGAAGTTAATAATCTATTCACATAGGAAGATATAATGAATCCAAAACCTTGATTATTTACTAGAAATGAGTAAATTAAATGCAAAATTAACTTTTGTTTTTCTGGTAGCAGCTATTCATTCACTCTTTTTCTACCAATAGTGCAATTCTTCTGCAGGGTCCTATAGGCTTCCTAGTGTAATGGGGCTTCCCTACCCCCAGATCCTTAAGCTAAATAATGTATTTGGCATTCATTAGTATGGCTCACCAAAGTTCACAATTTTCTCTGTGCACATGATGGGGTTGCATGCCAAAGGTCTGTCTTCTGGCACCAGTGGCAATAGACAACTGGTTGATCTGTCTGCCTAAGTCCCTGAGTGAGAATAACTGAGAAGCAGCCTGCTTTTGATGGCCACACTGCATGCATGAGATATTAAACTGTGTTAGGATCCACTGGGAGTTGAATGTTTTGCTGTCAATGTCATTAACTGGGCTAATCTGCACTGTACTTTCCTCTGGTTATGGTGAAATCTTCAAGGATGAGTTTGGACAGATTTGGAAGGAACCTCAAGTCTTGGGATTTTATGATGGGGGAAAGAATGTGCTTTTTCACTGAATTATAGTGCTGAAGATATAATGCAGCTATGCTGCCAGCACAGGGGAAAAGCAAGTCACAAAATGGAATTGGTACAGAGGGAAGCAGATAGATGCAGATGAAGAGAGCCTGGGTTCTCCTTGGCCCAAGACAAAACACAAAATTAGATATAAACCAAAAATCATTTATTGCTAAACACTTCCACTTGCTTTTCTGTCACTTAAATGGTCATTAAGATAAAAAAAATTTAGTATGACAAAACTCATATTCATAGTAAATAACCATAATAGGTATCCCTATGTCTCTGAGATATTAACAGAGTTTCAACTAAACTAGTCTCTTTGTTTGTGCATACATTCACATTGACAATTGTGTTTTCTGAAAAATAGACCTAGCTGAAAAAATAATCAGTCTTGAAAACTAGAGATCAAAAACACCAACTCCAATCAACCTGTGCTTCTTACCTGCCTTACAGAGTAGCCAGAGGGCAAAAGAATGGTGATGGTGGGTAAGCCAAGAATAGGCTGATTGGCACTAGTGTTTTGGATCTTTAGTTGTCAAGGATGATTATTTTCTGGTTAGGTCTTATTTGCAGGGAAAGGGGGAATTAGTTCTGTCTAGCAGTGAAAGGCACTTGCTTAAACTTCACACAAGTTAAAGTTTTGATGTCATGATAGTTTCATAAAATACACAAAGCTCTTATTTAAGCAATTCACTTATTTAAGAATGAACAAATTTTACCCAGAGACTGCCAGGCTTTCTGAGGGTACTGATTAAAATGCATAAGCTACTTTATCTGTGGAAAAATATGATGCATAATTTTTGGCAAGCAATCATATCATCAAAATCCTCTTACGATATCTTACTTTCAGATTGTTTCCTTTACGGTATGCATAATGCATAGGTATTTAAAAATGAATGCCATTAACGTTTCAGGCTTAACTTTTTCACAGAAAACTATAATTTAGTCATTAAAGTACTGATTTTAAATGACATGCTAACTCTCAAAAAATTAAAAATTTTTCCCTTATAAACTATAGACTATGTTAAAACAGAGAAGTAAATGGAAAAGGAAAGTGCAAGTCATATTACCTAAATCCCAATGTTGTAATGTATTCATAAATTTCTGGTAGTCTTTTTTTTCATCATAGTTCTTTATTTGGTTTATAAAGTGATAACCATATTCTATGTCAAATTATAGACCCTAATTTTGACATCTACAACTAACAAAATCACTTCAAAAGTCAAATCAAATAGCGTTAGGCCTCATGATACTACTGAGAGAAATGTCTTCACAAAAATTTAGGTACGGAAGCATTCAGCTGTAAGTGATAGTGTGATGAACATGAAACTTCCCACAGTCATATGAGAAAGGTAAACTTCAGAACTTCACCAAGGCTCACAAAGAGGCTGAAGTAGTACTAGGGAAGTAGCAACTGAGTGTCAGCAGAGGCAGAAACAAACATCATTTGGAGGAAAGCAGCTCCAGGGTATACTGCAGAAATTCCATGCCCACAAACGGAAGTTGCCCCAGAGAAGGAGATAAATACCATGGACGACAGCCAACAGGAGCAACAGGAAACAGACATAAACGCTCCAAACAGTTAAGATTTTGGATTTAGTAGATACAGGATGAGAACAACTATATAGTACAAGTTTAAGAAAATGAAGGACAGCATCATAAAATTAAGCAGGCAATGGAAGACTATTAAGAATAATTGAGTAAAAGTCAAATTTAAATAAAAGTCAAAGAGAATTTCAAGAAATAAAAATTGTCAAAAGTGGTATATTAAAATGATATATTAAAAGTAGATTTTTAAATTATACAATATTTTTGGCTTTGGCATTTTGAACTGGACAGTGAAGAATTGCAGATTGTAGCACACAAAGATAGAGAAAATTTAAGAAAAATAAAGCAGTATGGAACCTCTAAAAAGGCAGTTTACTATACATCTATGAGAACTCAGGACAGAATGGATAAAGTGAATAAGTCCAAATAATTGATAAGAAAACATAAGATTTTTCAGAAATGCAAAATGACATAATTCTATTCAACAGGAATCAATATATTTTATTTAAAAAGTTTCTAAAATTTCCATCTAGCTACCTCTTAGATAACTATAGAATACCAAGTATAAAGCAACCAGCAACTGCAAAACTTCACCAGTAAAGTTAGAAAAGTTTTAGTAACTACAGTCTTCACACAAACAATAAACTCTATGAAGAGGGGCAAAATATCCCCAAAAAGAGAAAAAAATCAGTCTTATTCTGAAATCTTCTGCTAAATATGGTAGGCAGTCTCTGAAGTAGACCCTCAGTGAACTGCACTCTTTATCAAAATCCTTGCACATTCTCACATAGATCTACAGCCAGCTGTGTGATTCAGCTTTAATCTGCAGTTCTCCACAAGAAAAAAATAAGAGACTTTATAAGGACGGCTACAAATGTACATGATCCAACAAAAAGTAAATGGATAGGGTGAAGGATATAGCTCGGTGGTAGAATGCTTACTAGTCTGTGCAAAGCCCGGTTTTGATCATAACACTGAAAAAATTGTGGGTAATAATAGTTAACATTGGTGGGAATGAGAAGCAAATATAGTAGGAGAGAAAGGAATGGATAGGGGAAGGACAAGTAATGAGATGCAATTTTATTAATAATGTTTAATTTTTTATACATTAGCTTTACCAGTTATCCATTTTATTACATGATATAAGTTGTACATATTTCATAAATATCCTTGGGATAAGTCATATATTACATTTGATCATGATATTAAAATATTTCTTGTGTAATATAGAATACATTTTTATTTAATGAATTTTTTTCTTATTTCATTGCCTTTGGGAAATCTTTTTACTATTTTATTTTATTTTACTTTATTTTATGGCAGCACTAGCAATCAAAGCAGGCTTCTTGCATGATAGGCAATCATTATACAATTGAGCTGCATCTTGACCCCACCACACCCATTGTAATCAAATGACTCTCATCTTTTCTACAGAAATCATTCAGTAATAAAGGAACACAATACGGTACAAATCATTCATTCCTACAATTCAGACTATGCTTTGGTCTCAAATACTTATTATCTTTTAATTTTATAAGGTATGTATTGCTCCATTGTGTTTCTGTTTCCATAGAAAATGTTGGCTTTTTTGTCAACTGGCTTTTCCTCTTTGAGAAAAGAATGCCAAATAAACAGTTGAGATGGATTTTATTTTCTTCTTTTGTACTCCACTGGGTGGAGAAAATATAATTACTGTTCCTGATACAACAAGAGAGCTCATTAAAATATAGCAGCTTAACATAGTCAAAAACTACAGATAATATAATACAATCTCCATTTCCAAAATCTTACTCATTGCATTAGTTTATCTAATGTTTCAAGCATTATGCTTCCATTGTGCAAAATGATAAAAATGGAAAACTATATACAGTGGTACCTCAGTTCATAAGCCCCTTTGTTTTCAACTTGGTTTTCAAACACAAGCATTTGGCAAAATTTTTTTAGTTTGTTTGCAAACCCTGCATCAGGTGACAAACACAGCCATGGCCATCTTTCCCTCATAAACACAAACATGGTCATCTTTTCCCACATTGTAGAAAAGATTACGTTTGTGAACTGAGTTACTACTCTGTATTATCATTACGGTATATACAGGATGTGAGCAAAGAAACATGCTGGCATAAGAGAAGTAGACTCAACCTGATAACTTTTAGACATCTCTTGAATCTTAAGGAATTCTGAGCAAACCGTCACACACACACACACGCACACACGCACACATGCACACAGATTTACAAACTCCAAACCTGAAAAGAAAAATGTCTTAGGCCTGGCACCAAAGATTTCACAGTGTAGGAATTGTTTTCCTTGCCTGAAGACCTTGAGAGCCTCCTCTACAGACACTACTTCTGCTGTCACACTCCTCTCCTGACCCATGCCATGCAAGTATGCTAGTTGCTAGACACTAGAGTATAATCTCCACTCCAGATATTAGATACACTTGTACACAAAGAAAGAACTGGAACTCACTCAGGGCAAGATTGGCCATGAAAAGGGGAAATAAGAACAACCATCAAAACTCTTGCCATTGACTCAGAAAAGCAGCAAAAAGATATACAGAAATTCCCTAGGGTTAGGGGAAAGAGAAGGAGAAATTCTGATGTTTAGAGATGATAAAAATTACAACTAACACCTGGAAAAGAAAAGAATGTCTAAGTTTATGAACTATTGAAGAGAATTAGTATTAAAGATAGTATATTTGAGGCCAGCCTGAACTACATAGTGAAACTCTGTCTCAGACAAAAAAAAGGATTAAAAAAAAAGATTGTATATAAGATTACACTATGCCCATAAATAGATGACAAAATAGTAACTTCTTGCTAATTGAAAGAGGAAAGAATAGTCAATAGGACACCATAAAGAGAGGATGTTTAGGAAAATTAAAAGAATAAAGGATTAAACATACAGCCTAACAAAAACAGCATAACAGCTTGAAAAGAAAAGATTATATGAAGCAATAACCTTTCAGAAATTAGAATTACAGTGATTGAAATTAGCACTTTAAGCAACTATAACTCAGGCCGTAATCAACATTAGAAAATTAAGTCCAATTATGCCTTTGATTATTGCTGCTTTTATGCTTGTGTGGTCTCTTCTTCAATAGTACCTATAATTATTAGTTCACATCACTTTGAAATTAATCCTTATCATACCTTGGTCTTTTTTTATCTGAGCATGCTATCTTCTCATCCTCCTGTCCTTTTCATCTTTTCTAATTTATCTGGATCAATTTCTCCTCTCATGTCATGGAAATTATGCTGACAGGACAATACCAAACTTACAAAATAACAATATCCAAGTAACTGTAATTTTAGCTATTAAAATTGCTATTAAATATCAAGGCTATGGTCTCTTTCAATATTACTATAATTTTTTGTCCTTCTTTTAAAATCTAGATTTAAAAACTTCTGCTGGGTTTTGGGAGATTTTTTTAGCCTTAACTGTCCACCCAATATTTACACATTGATAGACCTCTGAATCTTTTCCTCAGATTTGGAGATTAGATGTGCAAGCTCAGTGTCTAGCCAATCTTATTTAGCACAATTTATGTGAACTAAGGAGTGACCTTCTCTTTATGCTAACTGGATATCTAAGGCTTTGAATAAAGTAAGTGAATGAAAATGTGTCACTCCAGCATGTATTTCTCTCAGAGCTTTCGTTGTCTCAGTCTGTATCTCTACATTGGTGGGAATTTCATTCCTCATAATCCAATACATTGACTTTAATTTTCTCTACATTCTGCCATTTTGTTTCTTTCTTTTTTAAAAAATTTTTATTACTACATGTTTGCAATATGTAAAGATTACATTCATCATGCTACCATTTGTCAGGCCTATGGAGCCATTTTATTTTATCATATAAAGTACATGCTAGTCACAAATTATTTTTATTAATTCTTGGCTATTCACACATACACAGCAAAAGTACTTACCAAATTCTGACAATAGGTTACCAGTTCCATTTTCAGAGAAACTTTCTTATCTTTTTGAAACAAATATATAGCTATAGGTATTTATTTTATTAAATAGTAAGTCTTAATTAGACTACTACATTTTAATTTAGAAGCTCCAGAATGCATCTGGCTATAAGTGATGTACAGAAACATGGATTGACTAAATTGCTACTTGAATTTTATATATAGTTATAGAGACATAGAGACAAAGATATATAGATATAGTATGTAGATATGATTTTGGCAGCAAAAGCATATCTAACTTGATAATGTTAATATTTCTGTTCTCTCTCACTTATCTCTTCTTAGAGAAGACTATTTCTTCTCCTATCCACATCTCCATATTCCATTGTTTGTAGTTTCCTAAACTGCAAACAATAGGAATGAACAAAACATTGTTCTCAAAAGCTAGCCTTGCAGCCTCAAACTGAGGAGATGCTGGCTACAAAGAACACACGATTAAAAATTGAAGACTATGAGTCTAGGTCAAGACTCACCATTTGTTAGCTAAGGTTCTTGTGCAAGTTCTTAACATCATTGAGTTTGTTTTTACAATGATAGATTGAAATTATACGAAATATATTTACATAATTAACTTGGTATTTGGTAGCTTTCAACTAACATGGTGTTTGCAGTTGTTTCTCCACTTTCTGATTTTTCAAAGAAAAAAAAATCCCCTTCAGAACTAATGAATAGAAAATTCACCTTTTCTATTAGAAAACCAATATATAGTAAATGCAAAGATAGGAATTAAGATTATGGTTATTATTATTCAACATGTTCTTTTTTGTTAGCATTTCTTTTCTGATTACGTCTTGTGGCTGATAATATGTATATTTGGCTTATTAGTGGATATTGTGTTTTATTATAAAAGTTAAGAAAAGTAATCTACCTATAGGGTAAATACGATTTCTAACATATTTTTTAAGAGATCAGGTTAACCCTTCACTTGTATTAACAGAATACTTTTAAGTACAGAAATTAAAACCACTATGCCACATGTTTTGTTAGTATATGTCTTCAGTGCATAATAATTACATTTATCTTGGGGAACTGGAACATATCTGTATTGCATCTTGGTCCTCTTTACTTCTCCTTCCTTCCCCTGCCCTCCCCTTTCTCTTTTTCCCCAGATCCTCTTCCCATTTCTACAAAGCCTGCCTCCCTGTTTCCTACCATTGTTCTTTTATTTTGCTCTTTAAATTATTTATGTTTTGGATTTCTTATATGAGAGAAACAATACAATCTTTGTCCTTTTATGTCAGATTTATTTCACTTAGCATTCTTGTCTCGAGCACTATGGTCTCTTATCATTAAGGTCCATCCATTTTCCTACAAATAACTCAAATTTATGCTGTTTTATGACTGAGATATAGCACATGTTTTTAATTTACCATGAATTCTTGAGGAGAATTAATTTTACCTCTTTTATATTAATCTTATTATGTAGCACACATTTGTGTCCATTGGGCCTAAAACTACTTCCTTTCGTGGATCAATAATACTTAAAAACTAATATCTGAATGCAAGACATTTTATTGCAATATGTAAGCACAGTTTCTTTGTTTACAGTTAATTCACTTAGCAACAGTAGACACTCACCGGTTGAAACATAAAGGTGTGTTCCTGTTTGTTGTGGCATTACCTGTTCTTTGATGATCTATCTCAGACCCAGGATTCTTTCTATCAGGTTGTGGAGGACAAGGTAGGAATACTGTGACTGGTTTCTGAAAAGGATGAGTTGATGGGTGCTGAACATGAATCAGAGGGCTCGTGGACAGTACTGAGAAGGAAGCATCTTGCTGTGTTTTTAAATATGTCACCAGAGATGGGTCAACTGGTTGGATCTAAACAAAGAAATCATATATATATTACATATATTTGACATATGCTATATATTTATATATGTATACATATATGTATATTTAATAAAAAAATGTAAATATCAACACATCCCTAAGAAAATTTTGAAAAATTTTCTGAACATAGTCATATGTTTCTCTGTACATTGCTGGCTATAAACATGACTTTGTATGAGATGTCATCAAAAAATACAGTGAGCATTTAAATTGAAATATTGTATTCCAGTAAAAGACACATTACTATTGATCCCTCTAAAAATATTCTCACTTCGAACACACTTATCCCATTGTATAGTACTTGTCATTTTCGGAAGCAGTTTTGGAAATCTTCTTGCATGAGTGTCCTTAGTTGCACTGTCGTGGCTGCCTAACTTTCTTGAATCAATTCAAAAATTTTACCTTTCACAGTCATTTTGACTTTGAGAAAGAGCCGGAAGTCACATGATGCCAGATCTAGCAATTAAGGCAGATGAGGACAAACCTTATTTTTCTTTTTTGAGCCTGACTTTCTGTTGGATGGTATCTGACAGCATCATTTACTGTATTTTTTATTTTATGTTATAAGAAAGAAAACTTTCAAAACTGCTTCAAAAAGTAACAAGAATGATTGGATAAGTGAGTTCAGAGCAAAGGTGAATATTTTGAGAA
>RJWT010012829.1:0-22166 GCA_004365215.1 Cuniculus paca
GGCTTAGGTTGAGGAGGAGGTGGGGGGTGAACACCTGTCCCTCCCTCTGCACGGAGAGGCCTCAGCTCGACCTTCAGTACCTTGAAGGTACCGGGCACGTGGTACCTGAGCTGACAGGGGCTGGTGACACCGGGCCCAGTGAGTGGACTGGGCTGACCGCCAGGCATCTCTCCAGGCTCTCCCAGCACAGGCCCGGGACGCAGCGCCCTCTGCTGGTCCTGGCTCCTCATCACACTCCCTTGTTCTGTTGGTCTGGGTTGGGGTTAGCTTCCTCCGGCTCCCCTGTGCCCTGCCTTCCCTCTGGACTGAGCATGTGTTTTCCCACGTCTAGCTCCACTGCCCTGCGCGCCTCATCCTTGGGAGGGTGGAGTTGCACACAGATCCTTGAGTGCGTGTCCCGGTCGTCGTGTGAGGTCCTGTGAGGTCTCGCTATGGCTCAGGTAGCACAGATGAGGCTGTGTAAGGAGCAAGCCCTGCTCAGCTGCCAGCCAGCAGGGCCGGTGGCCTTGAGTCCAGCCAGCCACGTGGGCGGGTCCATGGGCACGGAGGCCCTCCTTCCTCCACGCCTGCCCAGGGCTCCTCTGCCCCAGGCTTCTGGCAGAAGAGTGAGAGAACACGGACATGCTGCCTGCTGCCCTGCCCTGGGCTTGCGAGGTCACCGCCACCCCCGCAGCACTCTGGCAGGTGGAGTCAGACCCTCTGCCTTGCTGTCCTTACTGCAGGCACTGACCTGGAGGCCAATCGGGGCCGAGACGCCTCCCCTCTCTTCACCGCCAGGTGAGCGTTCTTGCCCCTGCCCTGGCCGGTGTGCGCCCTGAGACCATCCTCTGTCCCACCGCGCCCTGCGGTGCTCTAAGCCCTTGCCAGCACGGCTCCATCTTGCAGTGGCCCCTGTTTAGCTGTCCGTGGCCCCTGGGGCTGAGGCACTGGGCTGACTGTGGCACAAGGACACGGCCGCTGGACAGAGTCAGGACTGGCAGGAGCGGCTGATGGCAGAGTTGGGAGAGGGGTGCTTGGGGGCCCTTCTTGCCCAGCTGCTGTGTTTGCCGTTTTAATTACATCCCACAAAGACAGTCAGGGTGACGCTGCAGCCCTAGATCATCCCCTGCCCTGGGAGTCACCCCGACAGACTCATTCCCTCCGGCAGGCCTGCCCAGGCCAGCTTCAGGGTGCAGCCCTCTCAGTTGACAGTGACCTCCCTCGCTTCCGTGTCACCCCGACACTCAGAGCAGCCTCTGCTGCGGTTCCACCCGCGCCGGCCCTGTGAGGGGCTCGGAACCTGGGCTGTTCTGAGTGAGGTGGGCAGTGAGGTCCCCCTTCCTGGAAGGTCACCAATGCGGAGCCCTGGCCCTGCCTGCTCCTCCTGCGCTCTGATCCCCTGGGGGCTCCCGTCCCTCTGGCATTTATTGGAGATGCCGAACATGCATTCGTGGAGGACAAGTGTAAGTCTGAGAGCCTTTGCCTGGAGCCCAGGCCATGGTCCCCGCGTTCGTCCTTCTGGGAGGCCCTGAGCACCAGGTGCCCGGAAGGTGGGAGGCTGAGACATACAGGGCTGTCACCTCGCCCCTCCCAGTGACAGTGGGGGCCCTTGGCTTGACCTTGCCACCCTCCGAGGTGCGATGCTTTGCTCTGCTGACCAAGGCCTGAACCCACTGTGGGCGGCAGGGACCGGAGGAGGTCCCTGCTGGTTTCCGGGCACTGGGTGCAGGCTGAGTGAAAGGGGCTCTTCAGGAGCAGCTGCAGCCCAGACCCAGCCGGCCAGTGCCTGCGGGCACCAAAGGTTCCACTGAGGCACAGGCACTCATGCCTCACCACAGGTGTGCAGCCCTGTGGGGTGGCTGAGAAAGAGGGCACTCACCTCTGAGGCCGGAGCACCTCGGTCTGGCTGGGGGATTCAGGCCAGGGCTGTGCAGCTGCTGGGTTATCTGTTCACCTTGCATACTCACTACATGTACCGGGCTCCTTCTGCCAAGGCAGGGAGGCCCAACACGGGGCTACACGGCGGTCCTGGTGCCAGGCCCGCTCCTGAGAGTGGGGCCAGAGTCCCCTCTCCCGCCTGTGAGGATGGTAAAGGGCCTGTTGCCTGGGAAGCCGCAGTCATTTTGCTTTTGCCCACGGTGGGCTGTGGCTGTGGGCCTCAAGATGGCGGCCCTGATGCACCAGGCTTCTGCCATCTGCGGCCACCCCAGGACCTTCCCAGGGACCCTCTACCCCAGGCTGCTGGCAGAAGAGAGTGAGAGAACATGGAATGCTGCCTGCTGCCCTGCCCTGGGCTTGCAAGGTCACTGCTGCCCCCACAGAAGGAGGGAACGCTGCAGCTTCTGAGAGCACCAGCCACCCATGGGGCAAGCCATCCCCACCCGCCTCTGCTCCATGACCACGGCCCGCAGCGCGTGTGCAGATGCTGGTGTTTACTGATGAATGGGGCAGACTGGAATGGTAAGACGCAGGAGGAGCAGAACCACCGAGCCACAGTCCAGCTCCTGTGAACGGCTGGTGTCCTGGGAGCTCTGGTCACTGGCTGGGGGGCCCTGTGGAGCACGTCTTCTTCAGGACGCTGAGCTCGGCTCCTTGGTGCTGTGAGCGGATGGTGAAGGAGCAGGTGAAAGTCTGGGGAGTGATCAGAGGGGCACAGCGGGTGGGGTGCTCAGTGTCTGCCTCTACCTCCCCTCCTGGGCTAGTGGTGGAGGAGGGGGCTCAGTGCCTCAGGGAGGCTACTTGAGCTGAACAGGGCAAGTCCCAAGCTGTGCCCTGACCTGGGGCTCCTCCAGACCCCAGGGAGCCAGGGTCAGCTCCCACACCCAGCCAGGGCCTCCAGGGCACCCAGGCTGCCCCTGGGATTCGCCCCAGACAGCAGAGGGCACTGTGTCTCCAGGGGCTTGGGCAGTGTGAAACCATTGACTGACCCTCTGATAAAGGGCCTGCCAGCCTAGATGGGGTGGTGCCCACAGCAGCAGGTGTAGCTCAGCAGGTCAAGGCCAGGCCTGGGGGAGGTCGAGGGGCCCAGCTCAGCCTGCACTGTGGGCTCTGGGGCAGGGGAGGGACCCGAGACAGGTACACTGAGGCAGAGGCCAGGCCTGAGCCTGCCAGGCTCCTCTCCTGAGGGCAGGGCATGCGGGCCCAAGACCACACAGGGACATCACTGCTCTTCCCTGGACCTCAGGGAGGCCGTGTGTCTGGGACATCGGCTGCAGTGTGGCATGGGTGGAGCCGAAGAGGCGGTGGCTGGGTGCTCCAGGGCTCGGACAGGGCAGCCTGGGGAGCCTGATGTGGACTTGGGCCTCCAGGCCCAGGAGGGCTCTGTGGGCAGCTCCTTACGTTGCTGGGCTCCGGGCTCTCGTGGAAAGGGCAGATGTCGATGCCCCTCTCAGATTTCCTGCATAGGGTCCTGCGAAACAGCAGCTGCACGGAGAGGACTCTCCCAGGACTCTTACCCTGCGCAGAGAGGAGACAGCTGGACTTACGTGGCACTGCTGCGTGGGCTGACTGTGGCTGTGCTCGCATGGAGACCGACCAGACTCTGCTTCTGTGGGATCTCCCCGGGGCCTAGACCAGCTCTGGTGGGCGCCAGGCGGGCACCTTCTCCAGGGGGGTAAGGACAGAGGCCAGTGGCCCAGTGAGCCTGGGAAGTCACAAAGGAGCCACAGGCCGTGAATGTGTCCCCAGCTTGGGCCCAGCCCAGTCCACCTCAGTGGGACCCAGCCTCCCTCTTATGGTGACAAAAGGGTTCAAGAGCTGCACACTGTGTCCAGCAGGGACTGGACAGTCGTGGAGGACCACAGTGAAGGTTAAACGCAGCACGAGATAGAAGTAAATACAGACGGGGCCTCTCCCTGCCCTGACCTCAGGTCTGTCCCCTCCCGAAGGTGGAAGCACACAGATGCCTTCTGCGAGGCCCCTGCCAGCGCCCTGGACGATCTGCTGCGTAGGTGCAGCCTCATGCTCTGTCTCTGTCTCACTTTTCTAATTGTTTTTATTTACGTCCTTCAAATACCTCCCGATATACCTCTGTGTCTGTTTTCTCTTTTCCGTGTTCTGTGGCTTAATCACTTCACTGCTTTCTATTTTGAAGTCACGCTTCAGATATCAACATCACACAATCACAAAGATTACGGAATTCGTCTTGCACATGAGTGGGCACTGACCTAATTTAAAAGAATTTCTATGGTCTCTTTTCTGTCTCTCACAACCCAATGCTAACTGAGTGAGCTTCTCCTTCGCCCAGGCCCGGACTCGTGCTGAACCTGGAGCACGGAAGCCCAGCCCTCGCAGAGCCCCAGGTGCAGGTGGCGGTGGCAGCGGACGTCACCCACCGGCCTCTGCTGGCTGCTAAGGATGCGCACCAGCCGGTAGGCATGCTCCTCCCGGCTCTGCTGGTTGAACGCGTCCTGGGCTAACTGCACCGCAGCGGGAAGCTCCGGGGTGCTGATGAGCTGCTGATAGCTGTCGAGGTCCTCCTCGGAGCACCAGGCACGGGCCCCCCGGGGCTGGACACAGGAGAGGAGCAGTAGCATGGCCCGGGGCAGTGCCCTCCATCCTGGGGCGCACAGCATGGTGCGGTGCTGGGCCTTGTCTCTGTCTTTGTCAGCTGGCTCCCACGGACCCAGCCTTTATATGATCTGTGGGGCCACAGACGCCTTCCCCGACACCTCCCTGTATCACACTGTGTCCCTTCCCACACCGCCTTCCTCTATCCAGCCAGAGCTGCTGATTCACTTCCTGTGCAAGAGTGGGCCACGCTGTGGACGACCAGCAGGGACAACAGCCGCACCTGCCCCCAGTGCCCCTACGGGCTGAGGAGCCCAGATGAGCACACCCGAGTCAGACGCTGGCATGGGGCCCCAAGCTTGGGTGTTGGTGGAAGGGCGTCCCTGATGTGACAGCACAGGGGGACAGGAGGCAGGAAGATGAAATGGGTACTGCGGGAAGAGAGCAGGTGCCCTCACCCAAGCCACAGGAGTGGGCAGGTGGCCTGAGCAGTCCAGATGGAACAGATGGGGCCACCGGCCTCTGGAAGGTGAGGACACCCTGGGTGCACAGTCCCTGAGTCTCAGTCCCGTCTGGGACTACACAGGGCGAGCGCTGCCCCTTGGCGCCAGGGGTAGAGAAGCTGTGAGAAGGCTCCCTAGGACGCTGTGGAGTCCACTCTGCGGTCCCTGCTGCCCCCTTGTGGCCGGCATTCTCAAGGGCTCAGGCTGTGCAGGGAGTCTTGGCTGCGTAGAGACGCCCGGCCCCAGGAAGCCAAGCTTCTGCTGTGGCCCTGGCGAGTTCTGACCCAGCAGGACTGCCAGCCTGGAGTTTGCATTTGCCACCTGCTCCCTGGGACAGCGCCACACTTCCTAGCCCTCTTCAGAATGCACCCTGGTGTGGGTGTGGAGGGAACACGGAGAAGTCACTGACATGTGGCGCAGTCGGGTGGGGTGGGCATGGCTCCTGGGGAGGAGACATGTAGGGGGAGACACACTGCCTGGTGACCAGGGAGAGGACAGTGTTCAGATTGCACATCGATCGCCAGGATGGTGTCTTGTCTCTGCGGGGAAGGGGTGGTCTCGGAGCTGCACCAACCTCCTGAGAGGCTCTGAGGGTGGGGTGCTGGCTCTCCCTGGAGCTGCAGCCCTTGCCCCAGGGTCACCCATGACTGGACACCGATCTCTGGGCTCCTGCACCCCAGGAGGCCCTGGCACTGCTCCGGGAGTCAGCCATTCCTCCTGCCTTCGTAACTGGGCTCTGGGTGCCCTCCAGTCGCTCTCCACCCTGGCTCAGCTGCTCAGGTGGCTCAGGCAACAGCCAGCTGTGGGGAAAGTACCCTCCAGAGCTGGCTTCATTCCCTGGCATCCTTAGGGCCCCTAGACCTGTGGCGGAAGTGCGAGGAGTACAGCTCTCGGCTGCAGACCTGTGGTACCAGTTTGGGGGCCGGAAGGGGGCACTGGCCACCGTGGATGCGAATGTGGCTTTCCTGGGGCAGCAGGCTAGTGAGTTCTGTGCAACCAGACCCCTGTCGCATCCAGATGGATTGCGGGCATCCATGAGATCACATCTGGAGCAGAGCCCACCTAGGAAGCAGCTGTTGTGATGCCCAGGGTGGGTCCAGATCTGTCCCTACCATGCAGTCAGGAGATGAGGTCACCATGCCCAGACGGGGCCTCAGGTGTTGGGCACTGCTGACTGCTGGTGTGTCCAGACACTTGCCTGGCAGCCTGGTGTGGGCTCCCTCCCAGGGAGGGAAAGACTGCACCTCAGAACCCGTGCCTCACAGGACAAGGGGACGTGAGCCAGTGCGCCAGACTGGAGGACAAGCACAGCAGAAGGCATGGCCCCAGCCCCTGCCTGGCTGCCATCCATCTGGTGACCTCTTCCCTTCATCTCCGAAGACTCCCACACAGCTGCCAGTGTCCAGGCCGTGCTAACTGCTCCTGGAAATGGACCCGATTCCTGGAACCAAGACCCTGCGTTCCTGGAAGCACGAACCATCAGACAAGGTCAGCAATGGCCAGGCCAAAGCCACAGCCCCAGCCACCGGGCTGGAAGTGGGCAGTGACGCTGGGAAGCCGTCGCCCCAGGGCTCTGTGCAGGACTGGCCTCTCTGGGCTACCCAGCTGCCATCATGCAGCTGCCCCTCCATCGTGCCCAGCCCTGGGTGTGGGGCCACGGGTTCCAGAGTCACCTCCTGCCTTCCTGGGCTTTCAGATGGAGTGGAAAGGAGGCTGCTTTCTGGTGCAGATGTGCACCTGCTACCCCCGTGTCACCATTAACTTGACTTGTCCACCTCCGGAGCCTCGCTCCCCAGCTCTTACCCAGCACAGTCTGTGCTCCTCTAGTGGCGGCCCCTCATTCTCTTTCCTGTTTGCAAAACTTTAAAAAATCTTTTTCTTTTTTTTTTGCAGCACCGGTGATCAAACTCACAACCTCACACTTGCCAGGCAGGGGCTTCGGCCACTGAGCTAGATCCCCGGCCCTTGTCTTTTTGAGACAGGGTCTCACTATGCCGTTCAGGCTGGCCTTGAGCTCACTTTGTAGCCCAGGCTGGTCTCGAACTCACAACGATCCGCCTGTCTCAACCTCCCAAGTGCTGGGATTATAGGTGTGAGCCACCACGCACGGCAACTTTTAAAATATTTTAAATAAACAAAAAGCACAACAAAAGTGCTGCACTGACACTGATCCTAGGTGAGATACAGATTGCAACATGACAGGAAATGCAAATGGCTGGCACCTTGGCATGTGACTGTTCCTCTTTTGGGATGTGTATGAGAGCTGGCATCGGCCAAGACTTAGCGTGCTGTCCTGGCTCTGGCATGCATTGGCCCCGGGGCCTCCCTGGACTGCAGCTGGTGGACAGCCAGCCAGCACCCTTGCCCAAACACCTGGTGCCACAGGAGGAAGAGTGTGCCTCTGTCCTCACTGCAGCCACAGTCCAGCCACCTGGGCCACGTGTGTGAGGACTCAGCTCCACCCTACACGGCTCATCGTGCACATCAAATACCCAACCGCCCCCCAGAAACCCCTACTCTGACACGTCCGGACCCAAGCACTTTGGATAAGGTGTACCCAGCCTGTGTGCCATTGTGTTTTATGCTTTGGGGGTTTTGCACCCAGAACAATCGTACTGTATTTCTTACAACTTGACACTTGTCCTGGAGTTGTGACTGTAAGTCAGAGGTGGTACTTGGGGATCCGGTTCCTTAGCGATGTCCAGTTCTGCTCCCTACCCCCTTGCTCACAAGGCAAGCTAGCTAGCTCTTTCCTGATTATACGAGGAATCAATTCTGCTCTTTCCCTCCCAAAACTGAGTGCAAGGAGTGCCCTTGCCTGGGTTCTGCATGCACTTGTGTGCTGTTCCTCTAGGGCAGGGCCCAGAAAGAAGACCCCTGGGAAGTCCCCAATTCAGCTTTATTAGAGATCACTGTGCTGATGATTATTTTTTATGACCCAGACTAAAAAACAAATAAAGACCAATACTTTTTGCTCCTGCTTAGGATTTGAACTGCAACACATTTCATTAAAAAGCCTTTCCTACATTCTCCTCTATTTTCTTCTAACTGTGTGATTTTCTTCTGCTCTTCATAATGAGGTGTGTGAGCCGGCTGGGGGATCTATGTGGGTGGATGGTGTGAGGCAGGGATCTGTCCGTAGAGGGGTGCGGGCCAGCTCAGCCAGCTTTTCTGACACTGCTTTGAAACAGTGTGGTTTTACCCTGTGATTGTGCCATGGTGTGAGGGTGGTTTGTCCTCTCGGAAGTTCATGCTGAAGCTGAAGCCCCTTCTGAGACATAAGGAAGCGGTGGGGCTTTTAGGATGTGCTAAGGATCTTGGGAATGGGTTACTACACCCACACGATTAATAAGCTTATGCATCGTTTCCACAGGGTCTTTGAGAGAAGTTGGTTTAGCTAGGCCTCTCCCTCATTGCCTGTCTCTCACCATGGGAGGTGCTGGGCCAGCACCAGATGCGGGCCTTCAATCTTGGGCCAGAGTGATGAGCTAAAACCTCGGTTCTTTATAACTCCCCCAGTCCTGGGCATTGTACACAGACTGTTAGCAACAGAAAAGAGGAAAAGGCTCCAACAGCATTTCAGTCATGCCAGTTTCCCAACACACGCCGGTTGCTTCACTGCAGGGCAGCACTGAGAAGGCCACTGTTGGACCTTGGCCAGGAAAGGGAGAGGCGTGCTTGGGGTCCTCTCAGGCCTGGGCCCATGTGCTCTGCCCTGGCTGCTGGACGGGCCTGCTCCTCGCCACCCCAGCCTGCGGGCCACGGACTTGGCTGCCAGTGCTCTGTGACCTGGGCACAAGGCCTCCTCTGGGCACACTGTCTGGGTTTGGGTCTCAGCTCTGAGGAAAAGCTCTATGCATCTGTCATTCCGATCAACACCATTAGTTTGTCTCAAGCCCCTAGTGCTGTGGGCTCTACCTCAGGCCTCCAGTACTGGACACAGTGTCTTATACTATTTTCTGTGGCTGCAACAAAACACCGGGAGCTGGGAAAGCTATGAAGAAAGGAGGTTTATTTCCCCCATAGCTCTGAGGGCCAAGAGCAGGTGAGACAGACAGGCAGGTGGAGCTCTGTGTCACCAGCTCACTCTCTGAGCCACTAACGCACTCTCACCAGAATGACAGGAACCGTTTCACAGGGCTGGACCTCCCAAGAGCCAGCTACCTCCAAAGGGCCCACCTCCTGCTTGCATCAAGGACTGTGCCTCAGCATGAGTGAGCTTGCTTTCTTTCTTTCTTTCTTTCTTTCTTTCTTTCTTTCTTTTTGTTTTTTTAAGGGAGAAGCAAATAACAAAACCACAGCACCTGAGATGTATTCTTTTGTCCTCTTATGAATGTTTTGGTTTTATTGATTGATTGATTGATTGATTTTATTTTTTATTATTTGTGAGACAGGGTCTTGCTGTGAAGCCCAGGCTGGCCATAACTCATGGTGATCCTTTTGCCTCAGCCTCCCCAGGGCTGGAATTACAGGTATGCACCACCACGCCTGGCTTTTGTTTTATTCTTTAAGGAGCTGTCTTCCCAGACATTGGAGTTAGCTTTTCAAGTTGACACAGGCAAGCACTTGCCCTGGAGAGTCTGGGTGGAGTTAGGTACTCATTGCTGGGAGGAACTGCTCTGAAATGAATCAGATGTGGTGTGTAAGGCAGTGGGGAGTGTTCATCAGAACCGGGCACTTGGAGGCAGTGCCAGTGTGTCTAGGATGCAGTTGACTATGGAGGAAGGTCCCTCATGCAGGTGCCAGTGGGCCAGGCAGTGCTCCAAACCCTGGAGCTGCAGCCAGGGCCATGGGGACCGAGAGCAGAGGTTTCCGGGGCTCGGCCACCATTCAGTGGTCCCTGGGGCAGTGCAGATGCAGCTGCAGCTGCAGGAAGGGAACTGCCAGCTGTCACTTGGCTGTGAGTTTGGACTTCTGGTTGGGTTGACGCTGAAATCGGCATTCAAGAAAACCCATTCTGTATAATTAAGCATGCCAGCTGTTATGGCGTGGGTCTGGAAGGTCCCGGAGTCTTGTGTGGAGTGCGACTTGCCGTTCGGAGCTGAGGCCTGGTGGTAGAAGCAGTCACGGGAGCGTGGTGTGGAGGCTCTGCTCCGCTCCTCCCTCTCTCTGCAAGGGGCTGCCTGGGGTGGGAGGAGCAGCGCTGCTCTGCCAGGCCCGTCCTGCTTGGGAGCTAGCAACCTGACCCAGACTGAAAACAGGACCCAAAATAAGCCTCTCCTCCTTTCAGCCCTGGGGCTTTGTATCCAGTCTGGCAATGGGAAGCTGAGGAAGCCAATGGTGCTCTTTGAGAGACCTTAGTTAGCTTTCCAGCACTGCAGACCGTGCTTAAGATAAACAACTGAAAAGCAGGAAGAAGTTTAGTCTGACTCAGTCTGAGAGCTGCCAGCACATGGTCCCTTGGCCGCATAGCCTAGAGCAGTGGCGGGGGCCTGTGGCATGCTGGTGTTTTTCTTTCAAGACAAAAGATGCTAACGTATGAGCTGCGTTTCCTAAACTGAAACATCAGCGCTCAGGTTTAATTGCAGTGTGGGCACTCTGTGATAAGTAAGTGGGTTTGGGGCTGCTGTCGGGCACTCATCAGGGCCTGTGGGAACTCTGCGAACCTGGCGGAGAGCTGAGTGGAGGGCTGGGTCCTGGTACTCCTTGCCAGGGCTTGGCTCCCACCCTGGCCCCTTCAAGTCTGGTAATGCCACAGCTTGGGGACTGAGCCTTCAGCACCGGGGCTCGGGTGACATTTAAGATGCACAGCATCCCAGGCCCTGAAGAGCACTCTTCCCTGAGCTGCAGCCAGCGCGTGAAGGGCTGGAGGTGCAGCTCCGAGAATGCCCAGCATGTGTGAGGCCTGGGTTTCCATCCCCAGCACCACAGAGAGCAAAACAAAACCAAGACAGCAGAGCGAGGTGTCCGGCACTTGGTGCAAGTCTTGTGCTCTGGCCTCGCAGCTGAGAGGTGCCAGAACTGCTCAGCCTCCCAAGCCGCTCGCTCCCCGGGCACGCTCCAGGCGGGTCCCATGCAGCAGCGGCGCTGTGGAAACACTCACAGCCCCAGGAAATGCTGGCTAAAACACACCATCCCCTGCCCCTGTCTTCAGTGGAGCACCTAAACTCTTCTTTCTCTTTACTGGGAGCAAGTTTTATGCCACAGTACAATAAAGCAAAAGCAACAGACGGGACCCTCCACCTTCTCTCCCTCCGCTCTGTTCCAGCTCACAGAGGCTCTCTGTCCAGGCCCTTTCTGTGGAGGACACTGGGGACCTTCCTGCCGCACACCCCTTTCGACACGCTGTGCCCCGTCTTTCGACACGTTGTCTGCTTTGGGCAATGTTTACAGCTCCTCCTTTTGAAATGTCCTCTTTGCACTTTGCCAGTTGGACAGGCCTGCTCTTTTGGTCGTTAGTGGTTGTCCTGGCCTGGACAACAACTGCTTTCTCCTGGAAATGATTCTATTCAGGGCCCTTTTTAGATTTCTTGAAGCAGTTTCCATCAGCTCAGCCAATTCCCACATCCTCTGTCAGTGTTATTCAGGGACGAACCTCAGAGGTCCAGCAGCTGCTCTGGTTTTGGATCTGCCGAGCGGTACATCCAGGGTGGGGCTCATGCTTCCTGTGGTTCCGGCCTCTTTCCCACCCCGTCTGCTTTTCCAGGCTCATCAGCTACTCCTGACCCAGTCCCAGCCTTCTTAAGCCTCGCCGTAATCCGAGTGGGTTCTGGCCTGGGAATTAGATTTGGAATGCATCCTGCAGCACCTTCTACAGGGCTTGCTGCTAAGGCGCCACCTGTGCAGTACTGAAATACAAACATCAAACCCTCAAAGCAAAGTCACAGAACCCCACAGGATCCTTGGTGAAACCGAGCACTGATGCAGCCCTGAACGGGCTCTGAGCTGGTTGGCCACATGCTTGGAGGAGCACCAAGGCTTGGGCTCCACCTCTGTGTGGCCCTGGGAGGCCCTCACGGACTCCTGGGTCCCAGCTTCCTCTGCAGCAGGAAGGGCCTCAGGACCCAGGGCTCCAACCCAGATCCTCCATCTCCAAATGGGACAACTTCAGTGGGCTCTGCCCATGTCTCTTCAGCTCTGAAGCAAGGCTCAGGGCTGCTGCCCGTCGAAGGCACTGTTGGAGCACTGGACTGGCGAAGCCTTCCTAAAGGATGCAGGACCCCTCAGGTGGGGCTGGGAACCCAGACTTCAACAAATTTTAAAGTTTCTCCATTCACCCACCTTTCCTTGTCCCTCAGGTTTCTTGCACCTGCCACGCCCTCTTCCCTACTTGCAGGCACTGAAGCCTCATGTTATGCCAGAAAGGATTGGCTGAAGGGCAAGGTTATGACCGTCACCAGTGCTAGATGGACACAGCCTCAAATGGAATCTGCGGGGTTTGGAGAAAGGCGACCCCAACCCACAGCAGGTTTGCTCTCTTCCTGCTGGGTCTTCAGGGCTCTTCCAGGAGAATCCTGTTCCTGCTGGGAAGCAGACACAGCTGGAGGAAGCAGGGCACTGGCAGGGACAGCAGTGTGTGCGGTGAGGACCCAAGGATGTGCTGGGAATGGCAAGCAGCTCCAGCTGGTACGTTGCCCATGCTGGCCATGCAGCCATCGAACAAGGATGCTGGGCCTGGGGAACTCAGAGGGGCACTTGAGACCACAGCCCAGCGGTCTCCAAAAGCCAGCCTGCAGGTGACACCCTGCCTGACACAGCAGAATCCCTTGGAGGGTCTGTCAAAAATCTAGGTGTCTGGGAAGACTTGCGCTAGGATCAGGAGGGAATGCCAAGAGTGTGGCACCTGCTATTTAGCCAGGGTCCCCATGACCAAAGCAGCTACTACCAAGTGAGCCAGGTAAGGAGTCTGTTTCTCAGCCAAGTAATCAATTAATTTCTGCCACTGAGCCTTGCTAATATCTGTGATTTGAACAGTGTGGCAAGAACTGTCAGCAGCCTCGGCATCTCTCTGATGGTAGGTGACAGTTCTATCACCTGGCCTCCTGGGAACTTGGGTCACAGCAGGGAGCTGACCCTGAGAGAAACAGCAGCTGTGCCGGGACTGCTGCTAGAGCCCCACTAAGGTGAGCGAGGCGTGATGGGACAGGCCCGGTGGTCCATCTGGTTATCCACAGAAGCTGCTGGGCATGAGATGAAACAACAACATTATTTCTCTCAGCAAGGAAGCAGGCTTAAGCCAAGACAGATGTGGAGGGTGGGAGTCTCGAGATGATAGGAGTCTTGCTCCGTGGTGTTGGGAAAAGTTGCCCACCGTACTGAGTCCTTGCCTCCTCAGCCCCATCCGCAGTTGTGGCCCCTGGTGTCCTGGTGGCCTTGCTGTGCTGCCCACTCCTCAGGCATCAGACTCAGCCTTGACCTTCACTCTGAGTCACCCACTTCAGTGTTGAGGGCTTCAGAGCTGCAAAGGCTCTGTCCCTTCTGGAGTCCTGGTCAGACAGTGAGCATCCCGTGCAGCTTCCAGGTGGGCCGTGAACTCAGAAGCAGTGACAGGGCCTGGGCGTGAGGAGGGGCCCCGTCCCCCTCGGAGCCTTCTCCCTGGAGTCTTCTCCATTTCCACCAAGGACGGTCACAGCAGAACCACCCTGGCTGCAAAACTCCTGCTTGTTTACAGAAGTGCACCGGAAGAGCCACAGACTGAAAACTGGTTTTGGTGGAAAACTTGAGAAGGAATCTCCCAGTAGCTTTTCACAAGCCTGAGCTTAGAAGCCAAACCAGGGAGTCGGCGTTCCATACGAACTCCTAGGTGGGATTCCAGGAGAAGCGGTGTTTCTGGCTGTCTCACTGTACAAGGAACAGAGCTAGAGTGACCTTATGAAAATGGCCGTATTGCCATAAAAATATGCTCAGGAAAACTTTCCAAATTGGGAAAACACAGGGAGAAAATGTAGAAGTAAATATTTCAATTTTTGTTTAGAAAGCATATTTTACCAAATTAGTGTAAACTATACATAGTGAAGAGGAAAAAAAGTTTAATTCTACAAAATAAAGCATGAAAAGAGTCAGCGCTGTTTTAACCAAAAAGCCATTAAAGCCACGATCTCTCCGCATCATTTCATGCAGTTTCATGTCATCAACTCTTGCTTTCCCTGTGCTTGGCAGACGACCTTCTCCCGGACCTCCCCTACCGGGTGCTGTACTAGCTGCAGTTCTCCGTCCGCTTCTGGGAGGCCCCAGGGTCAGGCAGCTGGACTGTGGATGTCGAGATCCAACATAGCCTTGGTGAAAGATCTGATGAGAAGTGGGCACTCTGCAGGCATCACAGTTTTAACACAAGAATGGGAATTATGACCAACAACAGTACCCTGAGACAGCAGATCTTAGGAATTCCATAGTTTTTGGGAATGCATATTAACAATATATTCATACACATGTAACTCAAAAGTTATGTACCATCTCTTATTTCACAATACTTTCCATAGAGTTTAATGAGTGACAATAAACCTAACGCGTCTCTTTTGGAATTCCAAGGATGGGATCTCTAAAAATCTCAAGGTTAGTTCAAGACGAAAAGAGTATTCATTCATTCATTCATTCATTTTGAGACAAGGTCTCACTATGTAGTTCAGGCTGTCCTCAAACTCACTATGTACCCCAGGCTTGCCTCGAATTCACATCAATCCTTTTGACTCAGCTTCGTGAGTCCTGGGATTACAGGTACATGCTCCCATGCCTGGCCAAGCTTTAATTTTAGAATTTGATTTTGGGAAGTTTTTTTTAAAAATATCAAATAACAATTAAAAATAGGACCTCTGGTCATTATGGAATAACTCCAAAATAGCACAAGACTTCTCAGGCACGAAGGGCAGCAATTATCACAGAATCTGCTTTCCAGTCCAGCTGCTGATGAGGTAAAGCCAAGCCTGCCCTCAGAGTCCCCAGGGAGGACAGATCCGTCTCCCAGAAAACCACCTGCCCATCACAGTGTAGCTTGGATGACCCCAGTACACTTCCAGTACCAATGCCCAATTGAAAATAAAACTCAGAACAATGCCTTTCTCACTTTAGCTAACTTGATCCCACACACAAATTCTCTTGCAACATTCATCCTTCATGAAATCTTCTGCAAAACCACCTTCTTGGTCAACAAAACACATCCACACAGCCCACAGCCCCCGCAAAGAGCCCGCCTTCCCTCCTCACTCTAGTTTTATCCCCGCGTGAGGTGAGGAGCCCTTGGCAGCTGAGAGCGGGCATTCGCCACACTGACACCGCTTCCTGACTTCTGGACGTGTGCACAGGTCTCCATGCTCATCAGCGGACCCTGGCAAGTTGATTCTATTTTCCATATAAAAACAAGACACCAAAGTAATAATCACTTCAATGATCCAACTCACTTGGAAATGCCCTGCATTACCCAGTGCATACCTGCTGCTTACATGTCCTTAAGATTTTCTATTGCTGAAAAAGATTTTTGAAATCTTTTGAAAAGAGTTCTTTTATAAATGTTTATTCCTTTTCCATTCACCTCATTTACTTGCTTTTAATGGTTATGTCTGAACTGCTCATGGAAATTTCAGGTGATCAGAGTGGTAGCTAGAAATGCAGAGTCAGAGTTCAACCCAAAAGACTTGAATTTTTACACCCAACTAAGGAATCTGAGAGAGAAGGCAAAACAGCTACAACCAAGCAACCAAGCAAGCGACCGATTTACCAACAGCAACAACAAAACCAGAAGGTCAAAGAGCTCTGGAGCAAGAAGAGAAGCCGTGGAGGACAGACACTCAGCCAATAGTCATGTGTTAATGTTACAGGCCAAGGAATATGAATATATATATATATATATATACACTTTCTTTGTGTTTTGTTTTTCTGAGATGGAATCATGCTACACAGTTTAGGCTGGTCTTGAACTCAAGGTGATTCTCGTGCCTCAGCCTCTTGAATCTGGGATTACGGGCACATGCCACTGCTCCCAGCTATGCCCAGATATTTTTAGATACCTGTAGGCATGTTACGGAAAGATAAAGTAGAGGAGCTCTAGGGAATTAGGAAAAACTGCTGTGGTTATTCCCGAGGAAACAGAATGTGCAATGGGCTTATCTGTAAGGTTTCTTGTGCCAGACAGAGGGAACTGTGGGTAGAGTGAAGTGCGCATGGTCACGTACAGCTCAGTTAACTCATGTTCAGCAGGAAAGGGATTGTTTGAAAAAGGCAAACCAAGAGCAGGTGCCCCTGCCTCGGGTATGGGACTCTGCTTGCCCCCCACAGCACCTCCCTGGGGTGCTGGCTCTTATCTGAGAGCTCTGACAATCGCCCCACCGTCTCTGTCTGCCTGCTGTCTCCTGCCTGTCCGTGTGCAGAGCAGTCAGCCAGGGAGCCCAGAGGCACCCCCAGCACGAGAACACACGCTTGTATTTTCACGGGGAATGTCTTCCGCGACTGGCGGCAGGGACGGGAGCCGCGGCCCTGCAGGGTGCACAGACCTCAGGTGGCGCTCACTGGAGGGCAAAGGTGCAGTCTGCCCTTCCCTTCCAGAGCCCGGCCCACCTGAGGGTTAGCCCGCCGGGAGCCCAGTAGCCAGCAAGCACTTCGGTTAGGATCAGGCAACCTGGCCTTTTCAGCACTGATAACAAGCAAGAGCAAAAGATTGACTCAGCACCCAAGTTGTAGACTCTGCATGTTATTGTCTTGCCCTATTTACTGTAAGGAGTGGTTTATCAGTGAGAAAAAGCCTCAGGATATTATCTTTCCCCAGGAAGCAGCTGGCCCAGAAATCCCTCCCCACTTCCACCCCAACGGGCATGAAAAGAGGGAACAGAACGATGAAAATGTAGTGCACAATGGAAACTTGAATTTTTTTTGTCTTTTTGAGACAAGATTTCGCTATGCAGTTCAGGCTGGCCTTGAACTCACTTTGTAGTCCAGGCTGGTCTTGAACTCACAGTGACCCTCCTGCTTCAGCCTCCCAAGTGCTGGAATTATAGGCGGGTGCCACCATACCCAGCGGGTGGAAATTTGAATGCTTACTCCCAGCTTGGACCAGCTTGGTGACCCGCCCCCAGGTGTCAGCCACTGATGTCCCCTGGACGGGCACCCACCCTCCTGACCTCTGCCCTGCCCTGCCTGCTGGGCTCCTCCAAGACGTGGTACCAAGGGGACTGGAGAAGAGACTCGGCCACGCAACAGACCCGGCACAGCCGACAGCAGCTCTCAGAGCACGCTGGCTCCTGGACCCGAGGCAGCGTGTGCAGCCAGGGCTTATTCTGCGTTCGGCCGAGCCCATTCTGTTTAATTTCAGGGCGGCGAGGTGCAATCTTCTGGCTGGGAAGGCAGAGCCACTCTCCTGCTCTTATTCACGTGCTAACAGTTGGGCCCTGTGCCCACTCGCTTCTGTAAGTAGGAAAGGACCCGGCGTGGTGATCGGCTCGGGGCATCCCCGGAGGCCGGCTGTGGTATGGCCAAGCTGAGGTGTCAGGGCAGAGACGCAAGCGGGGATTGGGTCTCCAGAGCCCTGGGCACCCTGCTGCCCTCAGGAAGAGAATCAGCTGCCTGCTCAGCTCCCACATGGCACAGCTGATGGCCAGGAAGGCGCCTGGAGCACGGTCCTGAGAGCGTCCGAGGGAATCAGTAGGAGCACGAATGTTCTGGAAAACATGCTCTTAGCACAGGGAAGGACACAGCTGTGTTGGAGCAGGGGCTGACTGGGTCGATGTCGCCTGCTGGCCCTGTCCTGCAGGGGGGTGGGGAGTGGTGCTGTGGACAGCACCATCCATGGGCCATGGGGTCAGATGACTTGCCCCATGTGGCCCCCAGTTGGCAAAGGTCCAAGAACACAGGTTGACTGCCAGGGAAAGCAGCAGCTCTGCCGCGGACCCCAGCTTCACAAACTGCGTCCACCAGAGTCACCTACCCTGGGCCGAACTCAGACCTGAATCCCGTTCCCAGGGCAGTCAGAGCCTCCAAGCTTCCCCACCCTTCTGCCCTGGTGCTAGCCAGCAGCAGACTGACCGACGCTGCCCCAAGCAGAGGGCGAGACCCCGGGCTCGGGCTGAGCTGAAGCCTGGAGGGCATCTGCTGGGCTCAGACCCTTGGGTCAACACCATTTCCACACCGCTGGCCACGCTTCAACCATGCTTACGCAACTGGTCTCCAAAAACCCAAAGGAAGGGCATTCGGAGACACAGACGGACACGGAGGGAGGCAGCCCTTGGGTGGCACAGAAGCTGCGGCCTCTCCACCTCCCCCAGTCCTGGCACGGACACGCCTGTTTCCTGCCCTTCATAGACAGCTTTGGAGCAACCCTGTGCCGACCAGGTCTACATGTGCCGCTTTTCCAGCAGTGCATGCTGACTTCCTGCCTTTATCCCATGCTGGGGATTCTCGTCGAATTTCCAGCATTTTCAGTGGCTCCAGTGGCCCACGGTCAGGATCTTGGATGCCGTTACTACCAGGGTTTAGGGTGGGATGAGCACAGCACCACAGATGAAGGGTTCTGTGCCGGTGCCTCTACTGGGTCCCCCTCTGCTCTTCATCTCATCGAGACCCAGGGGTCCCGAAGAGGTGGCCCTGGCCCCGACCTGTGCGCGTGGCCCAGTGGGCCCAGCTCCCATCTGCTCACCCTGAGACCACAACACCTAGGAGCTGCTGCAGGTTTTTATTAAGTAAGGCAGGGGCAGCCACAGGCCCCGTACAATGATGTGGTTAAGGTCAAGGAAAGGAAGAGGTCATGGTGTCCACACTGCCTGGAGGAGCCTGCTGTCCTGGAGCCCAGGTGCCGGGGCACTGAGGAGACTGCGCCAGGGCCAAGTTCCATCACAGGAAGGGAACACTAAAGGGGACACGGGGAAGGGGTGGGCAGCGTGGCGTGGCCTGGCACAGAGCCTAGGCATCGCGACAGCTGGACTTGGTGAGGGAGATTTTGCCCTCCCAGGGCACAGTGTAGATCTGGAAAGAGCAGACCGAGCTCTGCAAAAGAAAGGGAAGGACAATCAGTGGGCTGCAGAAGAAAGGGAAGATGCTTGGCCACAGATGGGGCAGGGTGGAGAGGAAGTCCCTGCATGGTGCTGTCCCCAGCTCAGGGATCCCAGGTCCTCGCCCCCCACGGCCCGCTGGGAGCAGCTGGGCAGGGCCAGGAGCCCAGAGGCACAGGGTAGGGCAGGCGCTCACCGCCCCAGCACCTCCACCTCAGCTCAGGGCAGCCCTGAGAGGCACCCAGGCCTGGAGACCCAGAGACAGGCGGGCTGGGCAGGGTGACAGGGACTCAGTGCCCCGAGTGTGGCCTCCAGGGACCCGGCTGTCAGGAGAGGCTGGAGGCTGAGGGTAGCGCAGGGTCTCAGTCCTCTCAGGCGCGACCTGTTCAGCCGGCTCTGGGAGGGGCGAGGCTGGGACTCCTCAGAGCCCTCTTCCTCCTCACCAGCTCTGCTGCTGCCTCTCCCGCCCAACAGGAGCACCTCAAAGGCAGGGGGAACCTCCCAGCACCCCGCTTTCAGGGCCCCACTCAGCACCCCAATCAGTCCTGTGTGCACAGCTCTGCTGGGTGCACAGATGTGGAGGTACACACACTCACACGCATCCCAACCCTGAGGGTATCTACTCCTGACCACCACACCACACTCCACACACACACACACACACACACACAGGTGTACACATTCACCTCCTCACACGACATACACCAGTGCACATCCTCCTCCACACAGGACACACACATGCACATTTACTCCCCACACCCACGTTTATACACATCTGCCCCCCGACTTGCCTGTGCGTACCACCTCCCCACACGCGCACATTCACCTCCACACACGACCAACAGGTGTGAGCATCATCACTTCCCATGCAACCCACGAGCATGCACACTTTCAGGACAACACACTTCACGCACACCTGCACACAAGCACTCCACCCCCGGAGCTGCACACACAAGCAGACTCAGGATGCCCCACTTCAGGCCCGGCCCCGCCCACAGCAGGCTCCTACCCTCTTCAGGTGCGGCTCCTCATGGAACGGACAGTCGGCCAAGTTGGGCTGGGACTTGGTGCATGTGGTTCTGCCAATCTCCACTTCCAGGAAGTAGTTCACACCGGCCACCAGCTAGAGCGGAAAGGGCAGCATTCACTCATGTTCTGTGCAGTTCACAGCCCCAGAGCCACCGCTGTGCTCAGCAAGTCGGTGTGTTTGCCCTGGGCTCAGGCCTGCATTTAGGGCTGCCAAAACCATCACCCACGAGGCGTGAGGCGAGTCCTGCTGCAGGACGGCTGTGTCCTGCTTACAGCTCCTTTCTTCCTGAGCCACTGAAACCAAGCGTCTCTCCCAGTCAGGTGGAGAATACAGGAAGAGAGCAGGCAGAAACTAGGACTGGACTCCCGCATCTGCCCCTGGGAGGGAGGCTGACTTGGAGCGGCCAGGGCGCTGAACCAGCACTTCCTGTCCAGGAGGCGGAGCGGGTCCAGCCCCAGCTGGCGCTGTGCCCTGCAGGACGCACTGGACGCTGTTCCAGGAGAGCTGTGGCCTGAGGACCCAGCACAGCTCATCCCTCAGAGACCTGGTCCCCCACCCACGGGACTCCTCTTCTCTGGCTCAGCAGCAAGGGTGCACCCCGCTGCCCACAGGGACTCGGGGCTCAGGGTGGAGCACGCCTGGACTGTTTTATGGCCTTTACAGATTCACTGTGTGACGTCATAGAGAACACACACAAGGAGAGGCGGCATCGATGGCACAGCCCGTGTCATCTTAGGGACGCCCTTGTACCCTGTGCATCCTTGCTAGGAATCCCCCTGGGGCTCAGGACTGTGCCCCAGCTGGGCAGACCCTGACAGGCCAAGGTCAGGAGCACAGAACAGCTGCTCTGGGGTAGAGGAGGCTGTCAGCACTGGCTGCAGGACCCAGGGGTGTCCTCAGTGGACATCGGCCACACCGTGTGAGGCTGTGTGGTGACCGAGTGTGAGTGTGGCTTGCTGAGGTCAGCCAGGTCCTGGGCACGGACAGCAGGTCCTCGAGGATGGGCAGTGTCCACTGCAGCGTGCATCCCAAGGACCAGGAGAATCCACACACCCTTTACACAGCTCCATGTGCTATGGGGAGCCAGGAGCAGGGCCCATGAGGCCAAGGGTGACCCCGGGAGGGACGGGTGCAGGGCCCAGGGTGCCCTCTGCTCCTGCTGCGCCTGCTCTGCAGATCTGAGGTCCTGACAGAGCTGGGAGCTGAAGGTCGGGGTGGAGGTCGGGAGAGCAGAGAACAGGTGTGGGGTCCCTGTCCCTGCTGTGCAGTCCCTTGGCCCACAGTTTATAGAGGCTCCCGCTGGGGAGGTGGCTGTTGCAGCAGAGCCTGGGACCCTGATTCTGGCCTGGTGCCTCTGCCAGCTGGGACTGGACCAGGTCTAGGGTCAGGTGTCACCTGCTGTTCCAGTCAGGGTCCAGGCTTAAGCTGCACCAGGGACGACCCAGGACAGCGGGAAGGCGGGGGAGGGGAGAGCAAGGGCCCCTGCCCCGAGACTGGCGCCCGGCCGGCATCCCCGTGCGGCAGGGCCGCAGGCCGGGTGGCCGAGGCGGGCTGGCCGCGCACACACGCACCTGCTTGCGGGCGCGCAGCACCTGGCGCGCGCGGCTGTGGAAGCGGTCGTTGCTGGCCTTGTTGTACTCGCTGAGCGCGAAGTCCAGCGCGCGCCGCACGCCCTCCTCGCTCACGTCCGCCTCCTCCGGGCCGCCCAGCAGGCGCGGGCGCTTCGCGGGCTCCGCGGCCAGCGACAGCGCCAGGACGGCGAGCAGGGCGGCGGCCACAAGGAGCGCGGCGCGGGCCATGGTTGCGAGGGCCGGAGCTGGGGACCCGCCCGCGGGAGGCTCCTTTATCGGGGCGCGCTCCGCCCCTTCCGGCCGCGCCTCGGGCCGTCCCGCGCCCCGCCCTCTGAGCGCTGTTTCAGCAGAAAAAGGGGGGAGACTTGTCCTGGCTTCCAGGGGTCCTGGGAGGTCAGGGAATCCCCAGGGCAGAGGTTCCAGGAAGCCCGGGTCCGGCCCTGTCCTGGGGAACTCCTCTGCCAAGCAGGAGCGACTCCCCTTTACTTGGGAAAGGACAGGGCTTCCCCTTTAGGACTCGGGATCAGTCAGTGATCAGGTCTCCCAAGAACCACTCCCAGCCAGGTGGTCCAGGCCAGAGTCGGGCACAGGTGGCTCGGCCTGGAGGGGACACCTGGCGGGGCCCCCACAGAGCCAGGACCCTGACTGAGTGTGGCTTTAAACT